>CM074576.1:170794609-170802109 GCA_037305975.1 Chrysolophus pictus
CACTAAAAGAGTTCCAGATTACTCCTTTCTCCAGCTCCACTCAGTCTGAGTTGTAGACATTTTTCTGACACGATGTTATTCTCCCTCTCTCTGGAGATCCACTTCGGCCCTCACAACTCTAGGTCAATTGTCACAGTGTGCATAGACAGCTTAGAAGGATCAGTTTAGTAAAAGAGTTTTAAAAGCTCTTCAGTCAGTTGAAAGCAGAGAAGGGAGCTGGCATCAGTTCCAGTTAGGGAGGTATCTACATTTCTCAGTACAAGCTTAGGCTTTGATTTCCATAATTGCATACAAAAAGCTACATTCATGCAACGCGTATGGACAACTGTTACTGTAATTGCACACACAGGCAGATTACATACCCACTTCTTTGTTCTTGTGGTTGCTGCATATATTTGGTAGTTATGGTCACTGAGTAAGCAATTTTGGAAACCTGGCACATGTTGCAATTATTGAAGCATTAAGTTCTACCACTGAAGAATCAGAAGCATAACTTCATCCAGGAAAATCAAAGGAAAAACATATTTCTTCTGATCCCCAAAATCTGTTAATTTCAGCACAGGGGAGGCCATGTATCAGAGCTGTCCCCATATTTCAAATGTGTTCTAGGAGTGATCTCTAAGTTGAAGAAAGAAAGTGGAATCTGAAGGAGATATGAATCAGCCACAACATGGCATGTAGCAAGTATTTGCCAAGGAAAGAACTCATGGCATTCATAGGGTACTGAGGCACAATACCTCCAGACATGTTCGTTGCGTCAAACTGGACTTCAGAGGCACTGAAATACTGGGGAATAGTGCTTTCTTGTCATATGTAACCTACCTTGAAATATAGAATTTTGCTTTGGATTGAAGCTGGAACTTCAAATGACTTCTAACAATCTCTGAAGGGAGCACTTTTTCTGCAAGTGTTATCATCCGCTATTACTTCACTCTCAGGCAACAAGTTTGTGGATGCATATGTCTGCTGTGCATGTATTTTCAGGGAGAAAAATCAGCCTGTATCCTGTGCAACATATGCATAATCCTTTTCATACACTTCAATTCATTTATATGTTATATTTGTTAACCTGTTCATTTGAATTTTGGGGGGCTTATTGCCTATCCTCTCTACCTTTCTCTGCCTTCTTTCAAGAGTTTTGGGTAATTCACTGCAGATTTAGGCCTATTTTACTGAAAGTAGTGCTGTCTGCAGTTGTCCTGTCTAGTAATAGAAAACTCTACTCTGATAAAACTCTGTGGTTTTGAGATCTTTGTCTTTGTGAAGTGTACAGCTTTGGAACTGGCCAATTTGCTGTGTGCCAACCTATATTATAGTAAGATGGTTCCATGTGGGGGTGTATCATAAAGCTCTTAATATGTATATATTGAAAGAATGAATACTGTAATCCACTTCAAATTATAACACAGATCATAGCATGCGAGCCTCTACACAGCTAAAGCAGTTCATCAGATTGCTAGGTTACATTAAGTGATAAGAACTCAGTAACTGAAAAGACAGTCTTGGATTTTCTCATAACAGATATCAGACAAAATAGAGTGGTTCGAGTAATCTCATCTGTTAGGTTTCCAAATTCTGACAAACAAAATTAAACTCTGGCTCATGCACATGCACATACACGTACATACCTTTAAGTATCTGCATTTTATTATATAACTGGCTGTTCTCAGTTCATCACAAAATTCCCATTGACACTGGTGGGAATTGTGCACACAGATTGAATTGATGTGTCTTTTAACTGTTGTGTCATTCCAGAAAGAATCACATACATTTTCCAAAACATATTTTCTGGTAAAATAAATATGTAGAAAACATGACTCTATAGTATTGATGTAATAAACATGGTGAAAAGTATAAAAAATACATAAATAAGAGTGTGTGCTATTTTAGCTCTCTGTGACTGCTAACCTCAGTATTCCTCCTTATTTACTACCAATCTCTGAAAATCCCAGTCCGCAGTAAGCATTTAAAATAAAACCATGAACACCACAGACTCTTAAAAGATGTTCACAAAATTGTGTCAGGTAGCTCTAGAGACAACCTTTGAAAAAGAGTTTCATAATACATGCAAAGATTGGGAAATTAATTGTATTCTTGTTGTCATTATCACCATTATTAGCAGTTAGAAGGATAAAGTATGAAAACAGTGTCTCTGTAGTGGAGAAGATCTACATTGCCTACTTGATTTGTGAACTGTCTACACCAGCGTTGTGTCTTTTGTTTCAGTAGGTGGGTGTGGATGGATGGGGGGTAGTTGTTGTTTGGGAAGCTTCAGCTGTTTGCTGACATTGTTGGGCACAGTGTATGCCTGCTGGTCAGGATGCAACTTTGTGTTTTCCCATGTGTAAATGAAAAGGTTTCATCATTAGAAGTATTTCAAGGTAGTAGATAGTATGCCTTGTTTTCCTGCAGGGAAAGGAGAGCTAAACAGAAGAACAGCTCAGTGAAGTGGGGGTGTGCTTTGAATAAGTGAAATTACGCAAAGGAGCTGCTATTCTTTGTGACATCAAAGGAAAATGCTATTTTGTCCAATCATGGTACACTTCTTTTTACAGACCTTATGTTAAGCTTTCATACAAGTATTTGTAGAACTGAAGTCAATCTCCTAAAAATATTAATTTTAATAAGAAAAAAAATAGATGCACCTGTAACACTGAGGAGTTTTAACATCTTGATTCTTAAGCTATTCCAAATTCCCAAGCATCCCAACAGAGAGTGGAAAGAGTCTGGAGCCTTGTGCTTCAGAATTATGCAGTGTCCAATAGTAAAGATGCAAAGAATGATGGCTTAATGCCTGAGAGCTGTGTTAGGTTCTTGTGTGATTTTAGGCACTTTTATACTCTGACTTGACTGTCTTAAGAATTAAGTACTTGGAGAGAGAACTGGACCTTAGCCTTTCCACACTACTGGTGTCATCTGATGGGCAGAGCAGAGCCGTCACATTCATCTTCTCATGCCTTTCACTGTGCAGTGTGCATTGAGAACAGGGGAGAACAGTTCTTCTCCATTAGGGCAGCAGAAATGAAGGCTGACCCTGAAAGTATAGGCCCTGCCACAGGTATTGCTGGCACTGTATCTTGGAAGAGAACAAGTCTTACTGAGTTGTCATGCCACTGGAATCTTAATATGTTACACCCATCCCCATGCAGCGCTGTCAGCCTGCTGCAGTGGACTGAAAGCAAGCTCTTCTGTTTGCATATAATTTAAGGATCAGTTACTTATCAGGTATTTTCAGTTCGAAAGTGTAAAAAGTGGTAATATATGGTAATATATCATGCCATTTAAACACAAATGGCTGAATCTTTCATGGACGGCTCATAGGCTAATAATCACATTCCCTTGTAATAAGAATTTCTTATGTAAGTAAGGGGCGGGGAGTCGGACTGTCATCAACATCTGCAAATTGTGTGAAACTCTGAATGTCACTGTCCTATATTTCCATTCGTAAAATGACTTTGCCTGGACCATTTGTAGAAGGATGTACATTCACAGATAAGAGTCTAATGATACAATGCTTTGCCTTGCATTCAAAAGATTCTCTTTGTTGAGAATCTCCACTGATTAATTTCTGAAATGATTAGTTGTATAGTATACCTTCTAGAGTTCAGTGCAGGATTATTGTCAAGATTCTTTGAACAACTATAGAAAGTAAGTTTCTAGAATTCTCACTGTTTGAAATACATTGTCCTGGACCTATATCAGCATTTAGTAAGCATTTATTACACTGATGTGAGTATAAAAGTGCCATAGATGGTCACGCATTTCATTTTCTTTAAGGTTTTAGCAAATAAAAATGCACCTTGATCATTAAAAACATCAGTGCAGGAGATGTTTTTGCCCCTATCTTAGAGAACTGTTCAATCAGGCATGGAGAGTTGGTAACTTATTGATATGCATGTTGTGGGCAAGTGAAACTATAGATTCTGAGTAACTATACCATAGTAGTGCCCTGTCTGCTTTTCCATAGAAAAATCCACTGCAGAGGATTAACAGTTGGTATTGAAATAATATTTAACATGATAATTTACTGAAAGTGTCAGCATAGTTTTATAGCAAAAAAAAAATCTGGCATTTGTAATGGGGAGGAGAAAACATACTAAAATCGTTTTCTGCGGTGTGGAAAAAAAAAAAAAAGGTTTTAAGTATTTATTCAATTTCCCAGTTTTCAAAGGTTCTGCATTAAACGCGAAACCTCACTCAGTAGCTCCTGCATTTGCCTGTTTCTGGTGTTAATTATCTTTTGTTTGCCCTTGATAATCCTGAGGTTGGTATGCAGATAATGAAGGCTGCAGAATCATCTCAAAGTGTAAAAAACAATGGCATTGTCAATTCTGCATCACAACACTTTATAAATTATGAATGTTATCCACATTAAAGAGAATGGTAGACTTTTAAAATTACTTCAATGAATAGATTAAATTACAAGTATTATTACATTTCATTTTATTAAGTGCATCTTAGTAGTTATTAGGGCAAATGAACACGTTCTCTCAATTACATAATAACATTAGAACTAAAAATTATGCATCGACACTCCCAAATGCATAATGCAGCATTGTATATTAATCATCCCAAACAATATTTTCAGTTTATATGAAGACAATTATTACCTATTGAACAATAACATTGTTATTGATTTATTGCAATTCAGCTCAAAGATTGATTTTTTAAATAAAAGCCCGGATTCTTTTCTGTACAGTTTAATAATTTCTAGCTCTTAGAAGAAAATGTAAGTCTTTTAATTACTCCCTTTTATTGATCTAAATACAATAAGACAAAGTTTATCATATATTTGATTTTTAAATATCCTCAATAAGTCAATGGAGTGCACATTTAGAAAATACCAATTGACTTAAAAGAACATTTTTTAATCTTACTTTTAGCAAACGGTAATTATTCACATGCTGTAGCTTTTAAGTTACATTTTATTTCTCTCAAGGAATTCCTAGTGGTCAGATCTGTGGGTCATTGTGTGGCCTTTTATTCCAAGAAAAGCTTTCATGTAAGTAGAATGGTAATGTTTAGGACATCAGCTAGCAGGAGCAGGAAAAACACCTGACCCTAACCCACTCAATTAAGTGCCTACATTTGTACTCATTTAAGCGGGAGAAGGATGGAAATCTTACCTCATGTAGACAAGTGTAGCAGTCAAGTATTTTCAGCGTCTGTGTAGTAACTATTAATATCAATGATTTCACATCGTTTTTCATTTTTTTAAATTTTATTTTGATGTACTGCATGCATTCATTGCAGCCCTCTTAAATGCGTTTCTCTTATCTAAGTTGCACAGATAACTGTCTCATTTTTTTCCACTATCTCTAAGACGTTATGCTAGTTTGATTTGGTAATGCACATACTGATGCTCAGTTATTTACTTTATCATAACTGGCAAAAATTTCAGCATGATTACATAAGGGATATCCATTCGATCATTAAAATAGCAGTTTTTACAGTCAGCATTTTTTCTTCAGATGAGGATGAGATTATTCTCATTATATTTTTCTGTTTTGATTTGTTATCAGATTGTGTCGCTCTGTAAGATGTCGCTACATGCTGGACTGATATTTTCTGGAGGAAGTTATTGACACATCAGTAAAATAAATAAAATAAATAAGAGATGGTATTATTCATACCGACTGCAGATCACAGCCAATAAATCATTTTTGAAATTGAACACAAATCGCTGTAAGTTGGTGGGTCTAAATATTAAAATGTTAACACATTTCTCCTTTATCCTGCATCTTGAAGATGCGGTATCAGCTTCTTGATTCAGCAAGAAGAGTATACAATGTGCAAAATTTCATGCTCCTAGAAAATAAGTTCCTTTTCATCTGAAAAATTTGGTGGGGATAAGGTGTGGGGGGAGAACCTTTATGAAAGGTAACAGCCCCTAATACTGTATCTGCGTATTTAAATATTCTTTGTGCTATTTAAAAGGAACTTTCCCCCCGCGTATTCTGTCCTTATGCTTCCTACTAGCTGATGTTGAATTTATTAATACCAGAAAGCCTGTGGAAATGTGTCTAATAGTGAACATTTAGAATGAGTAAATGTTCTAATTGGTCATTTCATGGAAGTATGTCGTCAGTGTAATTAGACATTGTTTATATTAGCAGTGTATCGAGTAACATGAAATGACTAGGTGATTCTTTCTGGCCTAATGTTATTAACTAAACAAAGTAAGTTAGACTCTTTATCACCGTTACATCGGATTAAAAATGACTGGAACTAATATATGTGCAGTTGACAAAATAACTAGCCCTCTTAGTTCCAATTAGTCCTCAATTAAACTGTATCAGCAGTGTTGTCAGACTTACAGCTGCTCTGAATTGTCTTTGAATCTCATTCCTTCAGTTCTCCCTCTTGCTAGTAAGAAAGTTTCAGACACGAAAGCGTTAACAGCTCCTTTGAAATTACTCCTATTTAAGAAGAAAAATCATATTACTTTCTTAATCTTTCTAATTCTATTCTCATAAGATGATCTTGGATTTGTTCCTTTAGCACAGACTCTTTAGTGCAGTCCTGATTTCTGCATTAATGAATTGAGAAGATGACATCAGGCTCTTAGGTAAGTGCTATAAACTCAGTCATATGATTTTTATAGTAAGATATCATGAGTAAAAAAATCCAATATTTTGTCCGTTCTTACATCAATGTTTCTTTGAAAAGTAATAGTTAGATATTATGTCGGTAGCACACAAAAGACTATGTGGTAGTTTATAATTTACCTTTTGATCATCACAAGAAAAATTTCTACTGGGAAATGAAAGCCAAACATAATTCACTAAAATTACACGGAATGCCCTCTAATCAATACAGATAAATCTAGAGTTTGTTGTTAAATCGATCCTCTCCTTTATAGAGATATACTGTCCTGATTGTTTTAGGGATAATTATTTCACAGGGAATTTTTACGATGATTAGTAGAAACGAGACAACAGTAAACTTGACTCAGAGCCACTGAATTACTGTAGTGCGGAGTGCATTTGTCTCTTCTAGTTTGAAGCTTAGTGATATCAATACTGATTTATGTAATTTCAAGCAATGATGTTTTCCTGAGAGAAATGAAGTGAAGCTGATTTCATTTCAGAAACGAACAGTCTCTGTGTTTGTTTTTCTTTTATAAAATCATCAGCTCTTGCCAATATAAATACTCACTGATGCAGACTTTCCCTTCCTGCTTTTATCACTTAGGCTGATTCCTTGACGTACATCATATTGAAAAAGTCCAGATAAACTTCGGAGAAATACAAAAATGTTTAGACTAGAAAGACAAAGGTTGAACTAAAGGATTACTTAAAATGGTGTTATTGAACTGTTTTTATACACATGAAAATGCAATTTAAATATCAAAGATGTAAGAAGTCAAAAGTTTTCTACTTCAGCTTCCATTTGTAAATGGAGAGCTTTGTAAGTCTGCATGATTTTAAGAGGTCACATAAGACAATACAACGTTTAAAAGCATAATGAGAGACAGGAAGAGACAGAGAGGGGGATGAG
>CM074576.1:170807109-170839609 GCA_037305975.1 Chrysolophus pictus
CTAACCGGAAATTCCTAGTGAAAGAAACCTGACATTTGCCCTATTCATATTCCCCCCCCCCCCCCCTTTTTTTTTTTTTTTTTTTTTGAGTCTCACTGATGGATGTGTGAAATATAAAGTCTCTACAAGGTAGTAGCAAAGTGTGTGTTTCCTGTGTGTTTTTTTTATGATTCGCTGATGGGAATTCAGGAAAAAAAAATAAAAGGGATGATTTTCCCACAAAGGCAGACATACTGTTATTGTACATGGTCAGTGTGGCAGGAGAAATCTGTGTTGGATGGTCACAGGGAGATAGCAGCAGACACTGAAATCAGAATCCTTCTTATTCCAAGAAACGATGAGGGGAATTTCATGCAAACATGAATACAGGTCTTCCTTATTTCTATACTTCATATCCTGTCAACTGAGAAGTTGATCATTTAATTCTAAGTGAGGAAAAACATACTGAAAATCAAAATCAAAAGACCTCTACATAAGCTCCTAGAGGCAGAAACATTATTTCTAGCATTTCATTTTTATTTAACTGAGATAAGTAAGTGCTATAAATGCTGAAAATAAAGAGATTAGAAATGTGGTTTAGCACAGTCAGGGATGACAATTATTCATCAGAAATACCTATTCATTTTTTCCTATTTATTTTTCTTCATTTTTCATTGACATAGTTGCCTAACAGACAGTTTCGATATTGATAGTTCAGGGAGGAGCAAATGCAGGCACTAATGACTTGGATGAGCTTCTGCTATTTGAATTTGCTAGAGATTTTATTAAATAGCACTGTAGCTCAGGACAAGCTGATCACTTTTCACAGCCTATTTCCCCATACTCCCTAAATGATGATTTGCTAAGAATGAAATGCATGTACACATACTCAGGAGCATGTGTTAAAGCTGTGCTAAACATTTTCCATGTAACTTCCAGCTGGCAACATTTTGCCAGAAAGCCTGGTACTTAGGAATGATAAATAAATAAAACAAACAGAAACTTGTGCTGTAATAAGGAGACAATGGAACAGCTGCAGGGCATGGAGTAAATTCAGCTTGACTTGATGTGGACACATCAGTTGGATTTTACCCAAGAGATAATAACAACATTCAGATTCTTAAAGGGAAGACTGTGGAGAGGGAAGAAAGGATCTCATTGGGAGGTCTCTTAGCACATTTGAAAAAATAAACACAGAAAAGGTGAAAAATAATATTGAAGCAGCAAAATCAGCATTCACTGTCCTCCTGTAGGATATTGAGCTCGTCTTGGGTAGAAAAAATAATGAACAGAGCTTTGTTTTGTTTTGTTTGGAGGGAGAATGGGAAGAAGATGGAAAAGGGGCTGGAGCCTGCTAAAGCAAATTTTGTGACAACAGTCACCACGTGAAGGAAAGAGAAACAATAAAGATAAGGAAAGAAAGAGCAAAGAGGGTGTATCAAGTGCACTTTTCAAGGGTGCTACTCATTAAAGAAAAGAAAAACCCTCCAAACTTCTTTAATTGTATTTATAAGGGCAAAAGTAACACATAGCACAAATAGTTCTGCCCATGAAAACATTTTCAGTTCAAGCAAAAGTGTGAAGAGTTCCTCAGCACCAGTAGTGGTAACTACAAGAGCAACAGCAAAAGCTACAATAGGTGGCACATTTATGTTTTTCTTTATCTTTCATGGGTGGGATCTCTTTTAACTCTGCTTATGGTTGTGTACTTGCTGAACATCTTATAATAACAGCCCACAGTCTTGTATTATTGATGTTCTCTTGATGTTTAAAGCTAAATCCAAGATTTCTTTTTCAAATAAGGTAGTTCTGTAAGTTAAGGTTGGCATACATTCACATTTATATCTTTAGTCACCCACATTTGAAAACTGTGTAAGGACTCGTGAAACCAGAAAACAGAGATCAAGCTTGTAAACCATACACATAAAATGGGTATATTGGATTCCTGTACATCGATTTCCTGTTACTCAGTTCACGGGCAGAACTTTCCAAGTTGGAAACTGTAGTAGTTTTAGAAAAAGTAAAATGGAGTCACATTAATCTGCACTCTCTTATGTTTTCACTCAAATGTACAAAGGAGGATAAGCGAGAATTTCCAGCATAACTATCACTCTGACTTTGTCCTGACTGGTTTGCCATGATCAAATGACTTCACTTTCCTGATACATGCTCCTCTGCCTTTTACATCCTTGATATCTCGGTTTATACACGTGCACATGCTGACTTCCTCCAGGACACCACAGCCTATCCTGATAATTGCACTGCTAAAACTACCTGCTGTGTTAGAGGTCAGCAGAAGGGCCTTAGCGGTGAAGTGGCACTTGCCTATCAAAATGCAAAATACCAGGGTGAAAGAAGTAAAGCTCAACTATTATATGTTACAAAACTTGAGACATTCAAAGTCAAGTGTATAATTCTCATGTTCCAATACCCAGAAAAGAATGTCACAGCATGACTCCATCCTCATGATGGAAGTTGAAAGAAGAATGAAAAATAATGCAAACTTATCTCCTTGTTAAAATTTATTGTAATCTTATGTTCTTCCTCCGTTATTGCACTGAAATAAGGACATTTTAGTCCCACAGTGCAACAGATGGAATATTTCATCTAAAAACTGCATGAACTCTGGATTTGATATTTTAGAACTAAGAGTATTTGTCACTTATGAATATTCATACAGACTGCAGCAAGAACTAAATTCTGCCTGCAGTGTTACATGCAGGAAATGAACTAGGTAAATTATAAATAGAAAACAATATTTTATGGAATATTTGAGAAATATCAAAGACATCCACAATAAAATTATGGTAGTAAAACATTCAGGATAATGCTATTGTGGACCCCATGCTTTAGAGATAAGCAAAATACAGATTTCCATCTGAAAGTCTTAGAAAATCTGTAATTCTTCAAGTTAACCTGTAATCTTATCTTACAAGCGGGTCAGGTAAGTCACAGAATACAAAAGTCTTATACAAACTTTGTAAAAAGGAAATTAGGAAACCAAGCTAAACAAAGTTTTTATCTTAATGGAAAATAAGTGTTTATCTGAATAAGGAATTTGCCTCCTGAAAGTCCCCCCCAGATTTTATTGTTAATGATAGTTAGAGACGGGAAATATTTCACGCCGGTATATATTCCTCAATGACTAAGTAAACTGCAGAGTTGCTGATGGTGAAATAATAAATGCTTAAAAAGATGATTTTCCAGGGCTTTCTGACAAGGCAATGTTTATACATGAAAAGGCCTGATTTCACCCTTGCAAGAAATGGACTCGTTACAGTGGGAAATATACTAACCAAAGCAGACACTGAGTAAGTTTCTTGGTTTTCAGGACTGACTTCCATCTGAAGTGTAAGACTTTTTTTATGTCCACAGAATTCCCACAAGAAATGAAAGTGGCCTCTTAAACATAAAGGTAAAGTAGAGTTGAGATTTCTAAAAATAAATGTTGGTGGCAACTTAACTGAACTGCTGGCACATTGCTGCTGGAAGGAAAGGAGCATACTCTCTCTCTCTCCCTCGCCTCTCTTCCAGTTCAGTGCATTATATTTTCTTTTCCCTTCTTACTAACATATCAGAAAACCACACATTTGATCTAATGGATTTGTTACTGCTGTTTTAAGGAATAAAAGTTGCCTATGGTGAAGTTTGGCAAGCTTCTGAGCCAGCAGTACATGAAGACCAGAAGTTTATAGTTGATCAGAAGCAGAAACTTTGTTTTCTGGCATTGAATAGCTGTTAACCCAACTCTGCAACTCCCGAGATCATATTCCAAGATGAAAAGTCTTCAAAATTGATGTTTTGGTTTGATTTAGTTTTTAGTTGAGGGAAAGGTCAGCCATGAATAATCTTATTTTGTAACAAAAATACTTATTGACATGTTGGTTGTGTGTGGCAAAAGAAGGGGGACCAAACTGTCAGAACAATAATTTCTTTCCAAAAATCTTCATGAGAACAGATTCCTGAAGTAAAGAAGTGAAGAAAAGCATTCAGTGGCCTCAAATCAAACTTACCATTTAAGACTTCCCTTCAAAATGAAAAATAATAATAATATAAGAAGGTATTTAATGGTGCTCCAAGCTTTCCTTTTGTTTCAGGACTTTTCACATGTGTAACAGGAAAAGGAAACTAGAGAGTTTCAGAGCTTCGGCTCTGGCCTCTGCCTACAGGAATCTGGAGCCACTCAACTGGCCTCGCACTGATATTTCCTTACAAACAGACTGTAGGCACAGGGGCTGGAACTCTATCAGGCACTTGAAAATATTCCACTTTCTCTACATAATACTCTATTCTTTCATTGACCACCACCGGCATAGATGTTTACTTGCATAACCAAGTCTGCAATCTATTTTCTAGATTTCTGCAGATGGAAAACACAGCTTCTCCTCTTCCAGATAAATGTCTTAATCTTTAGGACAAATTTGAAAATGTTCTGTAGTGATAAACATAGCTGCAAAAGAGGACATGCCATGAGTTTAATGCTTGGCAAAGATAATTCTGGTGTCTCAAAAGAAAGGGTTCTTTGGGAGTATTGTGAGTGATCCAAAGCGAAGGAAACATTTCTGGTTCTCTCACTCAGAATGGCAGTTACCATTTCTTAAATGGCTTTACTGCCAGTGCTTGCTACTTATTATATTCACAGTTCATTGTATGTCTTCCATCTTCTGTCCAGGTCTCATTTCTATAGAACAACTTCACTTTAAGGATCTTCACCTGAAGGTCTGTGATTGCCAAAGGAATACCTCTGATAACTTGATCTTTCCTAAAAGTATCCATGTTGATGTTGCTTTCATGTTGGTGCCTGCCAGATCACATTCCCAAGACTTTATTTTCCTCGGGGCAGGAGAACTGAAGACGTTCAAAGAGAGCAACCTTTGCCTTTGGAGAGCCCACAAATGCTTTAGTCTGTGTCAGAGAAGCGTGTCCTCATGCACTAGGTGCTGAGAATCATATTCTGTCTTCAGTTAAATGCACAAAAAAATCATTAAAATCAGTGCACAGGTAGAAGTGAATGAGTAGTGTTTAGCTCAGAAATTCTGGGCTCTCATCTGTAGGCTTAATAATCTATTGATAGAATCATCCTGTGTTCCAAAAGCATGCCACCGCTTACTATAACATGTTGTGATTGTGCTGTGCTTTCAGCAAAGGTGGGTCGTGTGTTTAAAAATGACATTTGCTTTACCATTCTGCCTGAATTGTGGATAATGTTTTAATAAATGGTATTTTTAAAAAGAAATATATTATTTGATAAAATTATTACTCAGACTAAATTCCATCAAATTGTCACAGTTGTTATGTGCTTAAAAAGCTTTTGCTCCTCTATTATTAAGTGGTAAAAGATTATAATTTGATAAAAATGGATACTAAAATGACTGATTTTAAAAAGTATGTTTCAATAAAATTCAGCATAAAAATTCAAAGCAAAATGTAAAAAAAAAGATTTTCTTTATTATTTTAAATCTACACATTTTAAAATATTTCAGTGAACAAATTAATGTTGTAATAGGAGGTACATCAAATGTACGACACACTCCTTAGCTTCCAGCACTTGTTCACTCCATTACATGGTGATCCTTCAGCACATACTTATATACTATTTACTTCTTTACTATAATAGATGCTGTGTTTACACTGTAAACATTAATATGACTACAAAAGAATCTATGGTAATGAAAGACAGCATAATGCAAATCTGGCTAAAATTATGAAACCTTTTTTAGACAAGAGATTTACTTTTGGGGGCATATATAATTTCATATCTGGTAGATGGGGTCATAAATGCATAACAGTGCAGTTACATAACTACTAAATACATTGCAGATTAATTTTCTTGTGCACGAATGTAACAATAATCACTCTTTTTTTCTTTTTTTCTTTTCCCTAATACTAGAACGAGTATGAAAATTGCAACAGGCTATTTTTTTCTTGTTCAGGTTAAAATCAATCAAATCAAACAGTACTTAACTAAGAAGCTGGCTTTCAAAAGGGAGCTCTTGGGAAACGGAAGAATAAGAAGCTTTGAAGGAGTTCAAAAAATGAATGAATTAGTAAAAAAAAAAAAAAATCAATAAGTTTGATTACTTACTTAATCAGCAATATTGTTGATTGGATAGAAAATAAAAATGAACTGGTATGGCAAGATGATTCTGTTAAAGAATAACTACTGAAGACTGAAAAAGATAGGTATTGGTATGATCCTGAGATGTCAGCCCTTGATACAGATATAATTCACGGAATCCAGAATGGAACCAGTTCCTCAGAGGATCATTTTGCACTTTCCCTTGGGTTTTGTCCTTCATGCATGTGTACGATAGTTACAGTGGTAACCTATATAATATTATATTATATCATATCATATTTTTATGTATAATATACAAGTTTTTCTATAAAATATCAGGAGTACCTGAACAGTAGAGTGAGTTATTGCAACTCAGGCTGCTGTAACATCAATACCATCTCCAGCATTATCATCACAGAAATTCTTCTGTGATGCATATCTTTCTTCGCCCTGTAAGTGGGCAGGCCATGTTAGACTCCAGTCAAAGGCAACGCTTAACTCAGAAGAGTGGGGAGCTCAGCTAAGCATTTCATCAGTGTAAAATAAAATAATACTCTAGAACATTTAGTGCACCTGGGCTGTTATTTCGTATTTAAATGATTTATTTCTCAGTTCACTCTCTAAGTGAAAAATTGCATTTTCAAATTTCAAGACCACCTGAAATATGAAACTCTTGAAAAATTCAGACTTCCCACCTTATTTGTCTGGTATGAACTGAACTATATTGTTTCACAAAAGGGTATTTATTTCACCTGTGCTTTGGCACTTATAACGACAACAAAAATTTATCATGACTACTCACAAAGATACCTTCTGGAAACTGCACTGAAATTATGCAAGCATACCAGATTGTTTCTTTTGTTTCCTTCCCTGATCTGCTTTTCAAATATCTCTCAAATACGTAAATCCTAAGAAGAATTCTAATAGTAATTTATTATATTTTTCCATCTCTGCATACAACATCCTTAAGTGTTGGTCATAAAAATGCTGGATGAGTACATGTGCCTATCTTCTTTCCAAGTTTTAAATACATTTTCAGTACAAGATTGCTTGTACTGTATTATTCACTCCTTTCCCATCTACCTGATAAGAATCTTGGATTTCTCATTTCAGTTGGACTGTCATGATGCCTGGCTATTGTTAACATTATTATTTTGTTTTACTCATGGTAAGCTGGTGTTCAGGAAGCTTCTGTATTATTCCTACTAAATGTATTTTCCAGATTGTGCTATTGAAATTATCTGCACAAAAACTCCTATAAGCTTAACACAACCTAAAGGCCGAAGATGAAGTTCTGAACTTAAAAATTTGTATCTCTTTTTGGCTAAAGACAGCACTTAAATATTAAGGGATTCTTGCTTGCTAATACAAACACAGGCCTGTTTTTTACAGTAGTATTTATTTATGACTTTTTATATCAAGGTCCTCTAAACTTCTGTAAAATACTATGTCACAGTTTCATATAAAACCATCTATCAGAAGGGATTGACATTAGTTATGAGAGAGAGTAGCAGCAGCTCTTTAGACGTATAACTACTGTGCCATTTTGATGTAATTCAGTTTAAATTTCAAACATTTCTATTTAACATAATCAAGTGGTATGAAATCTTCTTTTAAAATGGCAAGTATACAGTACTAGCTCAATTGGCACTTAGCAACAGTCCTTTTACAATATGCACAATAGCTTCCAGCAGGGAGTTTTTTAAGGACCATCCTCTGAGAGCACAAACTCACACATGTACAATCAGGAGACATCAAGGTTCTATCCCCAGCTCCCCTTGAGATGTTATTTAGCTAATGCGCAAATGTTACAGCTAAGCTGTTAGCCTGAAAAATAGAACAAGCAGTTGTGTGCAGGTATACAGCTTTTCTTTCTTTTTTTTTTCATTCCAGGTTATCTCCACATTAAAATTTCACATACAGTAACACCCAGAAAGGTGTAGTGTGTGATTTTTACTTAATAGGTAGATTTCTACATTTTAATGCACCACTGCAGTCAAGTGCCCCTTCTTGAATAGTTTTATATAAACAGCAAAGCACTGTTGAGTGGGTATACAATCGTTACTGAGTATTCTCTGGTTAAAGTAAAGTACTGCTGGAAAGATATAGCTCTATCACAGGCTGCCATCACCAGTAAATACTGCTATGAGTATAGCTGTTTTATATCCAATGAAAAGAAAAGATCTGGCACTGCAGTTAGCTTTCCTCGAGAGAGTCAAATCCTGGCAAACAAGCCCCTCGTCTCAATTGTAAACCTCCCATACTTATTGGTTGCCTTCCAAAAACTGTGCTGAACCATATAATAAGTTCAGATTTCATTAAGCCCGGGAGCAGAGGGAGTTTCTAGCATGCTGCTACAATCATGGCATAATGTTCTGAACTGGATGATTGTGTTATAATCTCATTCCAGTTGGGATCTTCTTTTCCTAATAGAAAGCTTTTAAATCCAAGATAGGAATATAAGAGGGACTACAACACTGAGGTCTGCCATGTTCCTTAGACACCATGCACGTGGAAAGAGCTGATGACATCGATACTATTACAGTAATGCTGTCCTGCCTGGGTGTAAGGACATATGGAAAATTGCAGTAGCAACGTGGTAACATCATGATGACAAGCCCAGGAGACTATCTCTGCCTGCTGATAAATATATATATATATATATTTATATATATAAGCATATAAATACATATAACTGCTAAAAACATGACTCTTCGTATATATAATCCTTGATGACAGACAGATCATTCGACCCATTTTTATCTAGTCAAGAACTGTTGTTTTTTTTAACATAAGCACCTTAGAGTGCAGTACAGTAGGAGAAAGAAAAAGGGGCATACACGTGTATGAACCTGTGTATGGGGAGAATATTGTCCTATGCATAAAACAATTAATTAGCAGTGTAATGGACTCTTGAAAAAGGCAGGTTTTGGTAGTACCTCACCATAACTGAGATAACCATGGACAAACCTGAAAATTCTTGAAAGCAAAATTAAACTATTTTATTTTTTAAAAGATTATTTTAATAATCAAATAATTTAGATATGAGTTAATCAGAAGACTTTGTGAAATTATGTTGGATTTTCACTTCTGGAGAGAAAAAGTAAACAATTTCTGGGGATCAAAAGATTTCCTTAGGCATGTTGTAATAGCTGTGTTTTATTTTGTTCATTTTGAAATGACGTTTCAAACTTAAATATATTTTTGCTTTAAAAATTCTCTAAGCTAAACTAAAAGATTTATGGTATAGACTGATTTTTTTATTTTTATTTTTATTTTTTAAGCCTGCAGAAGGCATTGCAACATATTGGTTTGGTTTGGGATTGAAGTAATACATTTTCTCTTTTTTTTTTTTCAGTTCAGACTGTGAAGCAGGGAATCAGTGATTCACACAACTCTGATTGTAAGTACTCTAGGGCTTCAGTTGGTTTAGGATCCTGTCCTTAATCCATTCTATTAAGTATGCCCATGTTCTAAATGTGTGTGATTTACCTGCCGAATAGCAAAGTGAAAGACCTGTATTTTTTATTTAATTCTACTGGCAAGGTATCAGACACTCTTGAGACTGATGATAGCCTAAAATCTTTCAGATTGACCCACTCCAGCAATTAGCCAGTATTAAAGTCAATTTTTTGTATAACTATGTTGAAGCGCAGAGCAACTGCTCTTTGACTCCCTTCTCTGGTTTGCAGTATATTGCTGGACCATAGAGCCAACGTATTTGGTCCTCAGGGTCAAACACTTTATACAATTCTTTATTTAAAAGATTGATGATAAGAGTGCGCAGTAACTCATGAGAAATTTAGATGGTTGATGGTGGTTCACTGGCCATACCAGTTTGAGAGTGGTTGTCTCTCCCCATAGACATGTCATCTATGTAGGTACAGCAAAAAGCAAGACTGACACTCTGTGGTGCAAGAGAAGAATGTCTTTTTTTTTTTCTTTTTTTTTTTTTTAATTCTATAAGGTCTATTTCCTTTTGACCACTCCTGTTACCTAGGTAAAGTGGGATTGATGCAGTCTGCTTGATAATTCACTTGCCCCTAGTCCCAATATTTAATTTTCAATTTTTTGTCTGTTGAGTGTTTTAAACTTTTTTTTTTCTTCAAAACCCAAAGTGCAGCAATTTAAAAAAAAAAAAAAAAAAAGTGACAAGTAGAACATTGTCCTTTTATTTATTTATTTATTTTTAACAGAATCATTTTATAATCATAGCCAGTTAAAAACATACATGTATAACAAGCTCCAAACTAATTCTTGGCTGCTTTACAGCTAGAAAAAGCTTAACTAACTTTAAACTGTTAAAAAAATCATCTGGGCAGACAAACCTGCCTGCCAAGTTTTAAGTGGATGAGATCCAAAGTAGCTGAGATATTAAATGTGAAAACTCAGTTCTTACAGTTGAAATGCCAAGCTACAGCATCAGGATCCCGATGCTATAACTTTTAAGAGGGCTAAGTGGTGTAACACTTTACATAATTATTTTACTCATGAGCAAAAAGGCCTATCACTTGTAAGCAGACCTTTAAGTTACAAGGGCTTTTTCTTCAGAAGTGAGTGCCAATCATATCACCAAACAAGATTGTACTTTGCAGTGATATGCCACCATATTTTTTGGACTTGCTGCCTAATACAATATCAAAAAATTTTGAAAGTCCATTGGTTATTGTCTTAAGGGTTACTTAGCAAATATTTATTTATTTACATGAAATCCATGAGGGCAACAAAGGCTAAATTAAACTTATCTCACCTCATTCCTTTTTTCTGTGTTTATCATGGTCATATACAGTACACTATCTGGCAGAATACCAAGAGCTAAAACTCAGATTTCTCTGATGTTAGTGTACTAGCAGCTTGAACAGCAGTTTTCCTGCCAATTTAAACTTTTACTTTTTAATGAAGAATTTAAACCAGAAAAGTTAAACATTCCTTGTGTTTGCTCTTTACTAGGAAGAAAGAGTTTAAATTGGCACTGACTGCTAGATTTCTTATTTAAAATCTTATTGAATAAAAGCTAGTAATTCTGTTTAAATCCTTGTAGTTATCTAATATGTGTAATACTAAAATAATAATATCAAAAGAACAATAAACAAAATTAAAAACAATACAACAACAAAAAAGGACAACCATAAATATATTTTATAACTTTTATTTTGAAGGAAGAGGTTCCTCTTTCATTTCTTATTTATTAATTCTAAGGAAAGTCATTCAGGCCTAACTCAGAAATTTCTCCTTTAGGTGTAACCTCAAATCTTTCTCAAAATATTCAGCAACATAAAATACACACAGAACTTTTTACTTCTATGCCTAAACCATCAAAGGAAGATTATTTCTACTCTTTGAAATAACACTGCAGACTGCTGAGGCTTTCTTTATATTTTAAGATTAGGAACTCCATTAAGAGGTCTCCAAAACTGGCTCATGTTGCTACTGTCAAAGGGCACAAGAGACTTTGTGATGCCCTGGACCAAGAGAAAATTCTATCTACTCACCTCTCTTCCCACATGCCCTCCATATTTTCTGTTGATGGATTTGGTCTAAATAACCGCCACAATCTATGGGGCAGGACTACTGTGCACTGTTGTGATCTTGCAGCTGCTGTTCAGAGTTGCTGACAATTGTGTGACTGATTCTGAGGCCTTTGCAGAAGCAGAAGCATTATCTGGTCATAGCTCACAGATGGTGTGACATACTGCATGTAAGACATCCATCTACTGACCTAGACAGTAAACAGCTTATCTAGCTATTAAGGCAAGAGGAGATCCCTGAGGCTGTGCTTATCTCTGTCACTGTCATATTTCAAACAATGGCAATTTCCCATAGACTGAACTGCCCTACTCCCTCAGGAGTTAGATGTTATACTACCTTGAGAATCTAAGATATTGTAGCTACTCAGAGCTTAAATTTAAACCCGTACTTACGTACTTAACTGACTTTGATGACAAATGGTATGATGTCATACCATCTAGGGTCTACAAATGGGCTTGTCTTAAAAGGCAATGGACTTCTGTAGCTCTAGTTTCTTTGTATTACAGGTGCTCTGCCCCTGAAAGAAGAAGGCATACTTGCTCAGCTCTTCCCATAAGACGATCAGCTGGGGATATAGTGACACTGAAGTCATAAATGGATACAAAGTGTATCCACAGTGCTCTTTAGGAGCAAGATTTCATAACACCAAGAAATGCTATCAGTTGTGTTTATGCTCCAGGCCAGGCTGGATGCGGCCCTGAGCAGCTTGACCTAGTGGGTGGAAACTTGCCCATGGCAAGGGGTTGGAACTAGATGATCTTAAAATTCCCTTCCAACCAAAGCCTTTATATGATTTAGTGCATCTGCTCATGAAAATTTAACTGTTTTGTCAGTGATGTAAATACTTGAACTTCATTTTAAACAAACAAGCAAACAAAAACCGAGCAAAATGCTATTGCTCTCTGAAATGGCAACAGAACTCCAGCAATATCTGCACTAACCTAGACCATCATGCACAAGTGCCTCAGAGCTTAGACCTCACTGGAACTATGGTTCATATTTAAAAACTATCTGCTGCTGTGATTACTAGATATATTGAATTAAAACTGTATTAAGACTGATTGTAATTTTTTGTGTTGTCAGACACCTTCTGTGTTGAAATGGCTTTTCAGACAGGCTTATAGAAACAGAAAATTGTACAGCTCCTTATGTGTCCAAGAAGACAGAAAGAAACAGTCCATCTTTACAGTATAGAGAGGAATTGACTTAGATGGACTTCATAGGAGTTTTGATTTCCTAGATGTCACGAAAGTCAAACATGATGAACCACTTGAAGAAACGCTAGAAAATTTGATTCTAATTCTTTGAAGAAAATATAAATGAAGATCTGTACAGAGTATCTTCTCTGAGATCCTCCTTCCTTCAGGTTAACAGTGCTATCACCAGCACAAAAGGGTGGCAATTCTATTTCTCAGGAGTGGAGGCTGATAGCTCCAAACTGTGATGGTCCCCTCACAAAAAAATAAATGACTCCATATGGAGAACCCTGGTATCTGTGAATATTTGACCAGATATTATCAGGGATCTTTTCTGATCTGGTTGCCAAGGAACTTCCCTCCAGACATGTGCAGAAGAGTGTAGCCACTCTACAAAGAATTGCTTCTTTGCTTAAGTCTCTCCTTAAAATTTCTCTTTACATGTGGCTGAATAAAACACAAGATTTATCATCCAGTGTGAACTACGAACCCAATGCTTAAAACCAAATCAATGCAGAAATTGGCTGAAGTATTTGCTCAAAGCATTTTGACCAGTCAAATCCAAGAAATGTACATTACAGTTTTACACCACAAGGAAATAACCATTGTGTTCTTGAGATGTCCACAGAAAAAGAAAAAAAATGTAATATGAATGTTTCTGTATTAAACTAAGTTCATCACTGTGTAATTTTCTAACCAAAATGACATCCGAATCCTTCCAAAATAAGCATGTCTCCAAAGTGTCTTCTTTCCTGAAATATTCTTATGTATCAAGCTTTTCTCTAAACTTTAGTGCTGAAAAACAGAAGAAAATCCATGTGCCATTTGAGGGTTCTTTTCCCTTCGTGTGTACTCTTTCTCATCAGGGACTGTATTGACAGCTTTGGTTAGCTTGGCTGCTTCTTTTTTAATCCATGGAAAACTAAACTTGGCCAAATTTTGCTCACTGTGGTTTGTTCCCGCTTCCTTTTCCACACTGTCTCAACTTTCCTGGCTCACATGTTATACAAGCTGAAGGAGTCCATGTTAGTTCCTCACAAATCTGCATGGGAGAAAAGAGAAGGGACAAGAAGGTAAAAGTAAACCAGCCACAAATGATATTGTTCACAGCTACAGATCCATAGAGCAGGTGGTGTGTGCAATGGATGCCTTTGTGTTTCCTCATGCAGATGATTTGGTAGCACATGACTAAGCCCTGAGTGCAGACACATGGCTCTAGAGACATTTTCTCAGTTTATGGGGTGAGGGCAAAAAGCAGAATATATATTTCAGAGCATGTTAGGTATTTCTTAAATACTTGATGGTACATATACTGAGTGTTTAGCACATGCATTATGTCTCAAAGTATTCATGCATGGATATTTACTTTTATTATTTATAGACCAGTTACAGCATCCAGCTCACTTCCAAGCATCAAGAGTAAATCTATATTTCAGACTTATTTTTATAACTGATAGTAAATCTTGTAGATGGTGTGAGTACTGTGAAACTTGTCTGACCTTGAACAAGAAGAAAACCCCACAGGAAGACTTCTATCTCAGAAAGCATCTAGGTGTGCCTGAAAATTGGTGCTTATTTGCATCCAGAGACTGTTTGAATCTACCCTAGGTTCCTTATTGAAATGCAAGAACACACAATCTTAACCCCAAAAATCTCAAAGCCAGAAATATTTTCTTTCACAGTGGATTGAGCAAGGTGTGGGGCTGGAGTTTTTTGGAAAGGGTTCAATCATGGTTCACCAAGAAATGTACACATCAGCGTTAAACATCCACATCCAACTGAAATATCAACATCAGGAAGAACGCCAGTACTGTATTCTGTGGCTTCCACTCCACACCATAGGCTTGTGCTGCTCAAAAATATTCCACATGGCTCTCTTTTCCTTGTGCCAGTGCTGCTCTAAGGAATCAGAAGACTGCCAGTAAAAAAGAAGCGAGATAGAACTGCCAGAGACTAACAGATGTTAAGGCTGGGAGAAAACACTGCAATCATCTATGATGATATAAAACGAGGAATTTCACCACGGCTATCTAGGTGATATCAATTTATAATTACAAAAACTGGAGAGACATAAATATTTTTCAGGTAATTAGCACCTGGAATTTTAGCTCTCTACCAATTGGAAGTTATGCTTGAACAGTTCTGCACGATACACCTTTCCAAGGCTCTGAAAGGCAAAGTGGCATGACCGTGTGCCTGAATCCTCTTTCTTCTAAAAGGGATTTGCTACATTCAGAACACACATGGCAGAAACAGTTCCTGAAAGAGTTTTTTGTCATTGTGTGGTTTGAGGGTGATGGTTAGTCACTGAGAATATGAACAGTATATAGATGGTGATGGACCTGCACTGTGACATATGCTACAGCCCTATTTAGCTTGCTCACATGGTTGTAACGAGATATACTATGTCATATCAGATACACAGCAGAACAAATGCTTTCTGAAAACCTGTTAAGTTTGGTGTTTTTAAAGGAACAGCCTTGAGCTAATGATGTCAAGGCTTCTTTGTGCAAGTAAAATTTTAAAGGCTGAGTGCATATTTTAGTTTCAACTCTTTTTATGTTATCTTGTGATAGTGACTTGTATTCAAGACAAACACTTTGACCCTTCACTTGCTTCAAGATAAACATTTGACTTTACATGTGCATATATGGAATGTTTATCCTGAAGTAGTACTAAAATCACTGATTTGAAGATAATATCTGCTGGGAGACAAATTCATTCTAATCATGCAGTAGTCACTATCTCTGGACGTACTGGGTGGTGCTAGGTTAAAAAGAGTATCAGATAGTAAATATTACAGAAAATCTCTATTGTATCAAGAATACACTGAGGATCTAGAAGATTACTTTTGCTGATCACTGTATGGGGCATTGAGTATAAAGTACTATATTCTGATAGAAATGTGCTCTCTTTTTCTATCAAAAATGTTCTACCTTTGAGAATATAGGGACATTAAATTTGCTGTGCTGCATCAGAATGGAATTTCATGTAGAACAGATCTCACCTGGATTTATTAAAAAACACCCATGACCAGGGAATGGACAGAAGATGATAGTCTTGGAATCTTTTGCCTGTCTTGCAAGTCATAGTTAGGTGATTTCATAAGCAGAAGGCACAAGGTAATTCTGCATACATAAGACAATGCTTCTTCCTTTGAAAAATCTATTCAACCATTTCTTTATGGATTTGTTAGAGTTTTGGCCTTCGTAAAATCTACTGAGTTCCCTGATTGAATCATGGATTCAGTAGAGGAGAATTTGTTTTGGTCTTTTCAAACTCTTATGATAAGTATCATGGTAAACAATCACGTATGCCTCTTCACCGTGCTATTGATGGTATGGAATACCCCTGTCACTGCGATCTCTCTCTTCCTACCCTTTCTCGGTTACCTCTTTTATGGATAATTCTTCCATACCTATGGTCACCACCTTTGCATTGTGAGCAACTTTACTTGTTTTACTTGTTTACTTTTTACATTTTATCTTTTTTCTTGGGACAGGACACTCAGAACTTCACTAAAAGAAGTAATCATAGATTTATGAAAGGCATAAAGAGAAGGTTATGAAAGAGGTCAAAATACTCATTTGCCCACAGTGGAGTAAAGAACTATTTCTACAGATATAAATATTCAATGATAGTTTTCCCTTCCCAAATATTAATAAGTAGAAAACCTTATTACAAAGAAAGATATAAACCTGTTCAAAAATGCATCCATCAAAAGCAATATACAATTCTCCTCTGAAAGTATAGGAAAACTGTTATACAAGAAGTCAAATATTCCAAAGATCACACAACTTCACATTAATTTCTCAAAATTTCCATAGAAGAAATGCAGAATTTTTAGCCAAACCTTTATAATCATCTTCCATCAACTTAAATAACTGATGTTTAGCAGTAAATTCATGGGAGCTGCAAGTGTTCAAACTCTGGAAAAATTTGGCCTCTTTTAGAATTTGACCCTGGAATAGTGAAGCTAGTGAATGAGTCACTTTAAAGAAAGCTTTTGAGCATGTAATGGTAACCATGTGGGCCTACATACTAATGTAAATTCATCGTTTCTGTATCCCACTGTTCAGTAATAGCAGCTCAACCCAGGATCTGTGATGTAAGCCTAAAACCCTATAATGCTCTCATTCAGTGATAGAAAATCTTCAATAAAGTGGATCCTTCCAAAATATCACAATACAGATCAGCAAGTGGACATATTCTTTCTTGTACCCATATAGTGTATTTTATATGAGAGCTGCTCCAAAAGTAATGCCTTCTATTTTATTATTTTGGCTCACGATGTCAGAAGCAGATGTTGGTGGCATGGCAGAAGAGGTTGAATGTTCCTGCCAATATCCTGTTACATTTTGTTGCTGTGTGACAGATGGCAGCAGAGGGGCAGCCTGACAAACTAATGTCTGACATGGAAGTACAGATGAAGCAAAGACGTGTCACTGAATTCCTCCATGTGGAAAAAATTACGCTTTCATCAATGTTTCTTGACTGTTTATGGAAACCAATCAATGGATGTGAGCACAGGAAGTCAATGAGTGGTGTGTTTCAGCAGTGGTGACAGCAGTGCCACATTTTGGATGGCCATACAGAATTGTCACACCGCAAAATGAAGAGTGTCTCAATCAGCTTATCCACAGGAATTGGCTAACTGTAGTGACTGTTGAAAAATAGAGCTTGGTAGCTGAGAATTTACTCAATCAAATAGTATCATTGTGTTCTTTTCATCTGTTGTAGTTTCCATGGAAATGAAGAGGAGGCATTATGCATATTTATCCAGATATTAAAGCACCTTGCAAGCAAAACGAGTCCAAAGATACTATGTCGGCCCAATGGCTTCACAGTCTACCAGAGCTTTACAGTCATGATTACAGGGACAGCACATGAGTCTCTGTGTATATGACCTTATTATTATCTATAGCTCATAGATATTTGCACTATTTTCTTCCTTGCCTTTTATCCCCAATGTTAAAACTAACTTTAAACCACAAAATTAAATATTTTTGACAAAAAGGTTAGTTAGAAAAGTTGGATGCTAGGTGAAATTTTAAGTGAAATCCTTTTTGATTATGTACTATGGCTGAGCAAGATCGTTTTGATTTATTCTATTCCAAATTAATTCTCCTTTGCAACTGACCCAAAAGTTGACCCATTTTTATGCTTGTTATTCCCAGGAAAAAAAAAATGCAGTTATATTTGTTGATCACCGAGTTTCATATTTCATGTTTTAAGATTTTGGTTTAACACACACAAAAACTAGAACAAAAAGGTCATGCAAATATATGAAAGCTTACCACATTCTTTTTCTGAAATCTGGTGCTAAGATTATTTTACTACCACTGTAAATAAATTTTATCATTATAAAGAAAATATGCACTATATTCTGGGACTTTACGAAGACAAAGGCATGGATACCTTTCTATTTTGTCCTATATAATTTCTACACTGTCTAATCATTTTAAGGAACGTAACTTTAAAGTTAATAAAGTTAGTATGTAGACTAAAACTCTAAAGAAATAAGCCTTTGCAAGTTCTACAAACTTCTAAATATAAGTACACTTTGAAAACCAGTCCTCTTGAAGAGCAAATTTTAATGCTTCAAATTCTTGCTTCCGTAATTAAGGACCTGATTGAAAATTTGGCACTCTGAACACAACCTCAGAAAGAAAGTCCTCCAGATTTGAGGTGCAAATCAGTTTTTGAAATTACTCTGTGTGTGCAAGAAAGAGAGACAAAGAAAGAGAGACAGAAGAAGAAATGTGTGCAAACAGATCCTGGCTTGGCAGGAGTTTCATATTCTGTTGCTAGAAGAGTTTGTTTTGCAGCAAAGCTGTCAGTACTATTGCCCACATTATAAACTTTCCTGAACATAACGTACATTGTAGTAAATTTTAGTATCATTCATAATCCCAGTATGGTGTTATGTAGTCCACAAAGATTTTGATTGATTTTTTCACTTCCAGATGCTGTACTCCTGCTGTATTATCTGATCAACCACCCCGGTACTTAACGTGCAACAGATTGAAAGAACGAGTTTCCCTGCATGCCTCCAAAGGCAGGCTAGAATGATCAAATATTCCACTTAAAATTGACTATTTTGTTCCCCTGAATGTGGATACGTTTTAGGCTTCACCAGCGTGACAACAGTATGGAACAAAGAAAAGGGCACCGAGTTTCCATGCATCACTTCCATTATTCTCTGCTCCTCTCATCCCTCAGTCCCTCACAAACAATTGCATCTTTTCCCCATCCCTGCCCTCATTCACCTTGTGCAGCTGAAGGCAATGCTTATCCACTGAGCAGTTTAGGGTTGCTTCTAAATCCGCGATGCTCAGACAAGAAGTAGGAGACGCAGATGGACAGAGAAATTCTATGCCTATGGTGGGGGAATATAGCTTTTTCCATATTGGCATCTCATGATAAAATGATGTGGCTGCAGTAGAACTAGGTGTGGAACTAGTATTTATGTTTGTATGCATTTAAATACATTATCTAATGGGGGAGTAAGTTCTGTATTCACTAGGCCTGCCTGTTAGTGTTCTGCACGGTTTATATCACTGTTTTTCTGGACTGAGAGGACTTTCATAGTGCTCTTCTAGATAAAGGTCATAAAACTCGCAATTTTTTATTTATTTATTTTAAAACCATAGCAGAAACAATTTTATTTACTTGGAGGAACTGACTGAAGTAGAATAGTTAGTGGGGCTATTGGCAGTGCGAACTGTTCAGGTCAGATATGATGACTGGCTCAGTGCATTTCTCACAGCAGCACTTAGTTGTCTTGGGAACATTTCCATAAAGTTTTCCCTACCCGGTATGCTGTGAGTAGCTCTGTGAACAGGACTTCATCTTTTATTATAAAACTAGAAAAAGAGTGAGGAGATCCCCATTTGCCTTTGCCACATGTGTTTGATTTGAATTCCTTGTCTCTGTCAGATACACTTCAGCCTCCTCCTCGAGCAGTTCGGTCCTGGACTTTTCTATCTATCCTGGTTTCCATCAGAACTCTCATAGAGCAAGTGGTATTGCGTCAATAAGCACCTTAGTGCAAAACTACTCAATCATTAGAAGGGATATGTGACAGTGAAGATATTCTAGCTTTTACATTTTTTATTACACTAGGGCTATTTTTTTCTTTCTTTTCCACTCTTATTATTAACCTTTTTATAGAAAATTGGCTTACCAAGAATTTATGAATTAGCAAGTCTATTATAATGATGAATGGTAATTACCATTTAAATCCTGAGTCATTCATCAGCTTGTTCACCATATGTCAGGTGATACAAGAGTGCATGAATACTTGTCTGGTGAATATTTCTCAGCTGATTGTTATATTTGCATGAACTTTGGACCTGTATGTCAAATACTAGGTGAATAAAAATTAAAACAATGGGGAAAAAATAAAACAACGTTTTTACAGGTAATGCAAGAAGGGGAATTGTCTAATACTAATGCTAATAAATGAAGCTACCAGCAATAAGAATTATTGTTGGTAGCCATACTTGCTAATATTAATATTAGACAATTATTATTTTGTTTTGTTTTGTTTTGTTTAGGAAGAGTAAATATGGCTCTTAGCTTTTCTGAAAATATAGAGAAAAGCATACAATGCAAATAAAACTTTATATAAGATTCTTATGTAAGGAATTATTTTTTACAAAGAAAAAGAAATGTTTAGGAAAGAGCCCTTCAATTAGGCCACTGAAGGCTAATTTCAGGTCTAGTCTGAAAATTATTTCCCTTATTGAGTGTTTCTTTAGAAGTGTTAAGGGAACTAGTGTCTGGTATCAGATCCAGACAACAGGTGTCTACAAGGACCAACCAGCATTTTATTTGATCCTATGAGTCACCTTCCATGCTGGTCTTTAGGGGGAAAAAATGAATGGACAGAAGAGCTGAGCTATCACACAGTCTCCATATCCAGCCACGAGTCTGCTAATGGCGTGGCACAGAGGCAAGTTCTGCTGTCCGTGCCAGATCCTGGGGGTGTATATTCAAGATCTCTACCTTCAGCGTTCTCAGCTGACCTTCTCTCAAAGAATGAAACAATGAAAGAGTATCCTCTGGATCTTGCATATAGGATCATCTTTTTAGATCTGAGTGAAGTTATTGCAACAGGATTGGGTGTCAAGTGATAAAGATTTTCCAAAGTTAGCATTAATGATGGTAACTCTGACTATTTCTTTTCATATTGATGTACTGTATATCCCGTAGGTTTAACCGTTCATTAACTGAAGCCAACTTTCTGAATGATCATTTAATTCTTGAAATGTAACTATAGACTAGGAAGAAAATACTAAGATATTAATACTGCTGGCATCAGACAGCAAATGTTAGACCCAAAACTTAATGGCGCTGAGCTGAACAGCACATAACAAGTCTGCTATTCTAACAAAATACAGTCTCTGCCACTGCATGAGCTGGGAATGTTCTCTCCCTGTAAGAATTTGAACACAGATGAATGTAAAGTAACGGTTAAGCTGAGCAGTGTTGCATAGCTAAACTGCAGGGGTCTTGCTTAGTTATCTAGCTGGGGAAAAAAAAAATAATCTAAGAATATTGTTTTAATCAAGCTTTTGATGGTAATCAAAAAGCATCTGTCAATGCTCAGGTTTTTTTTGTGGTGCTAGATCCCTAGTCATAGAGCAACAACAACAACAACAGTTCTGTATACTTTTCCAAAGTGTTGTCATGTGGAAAAAAAAAAAAAAAAATCAAATTTTGAGAGAAAAAAAAAGCAGCTATGGAATTTCCTGTTGGATCCTCTCAGCATTGGACCAAGCCATCCCTGTGACTAACGCATGAAAATCTTTCAAACGTTCATCTCTATACATAAAATTGAAAAGATGACCCCAGAGGTAAAATTCACTGCCAACCTACAGCTTATTGCTTGTGGCTTTGTGTAGTTATTTATTCAGGACTGTATCTGAATTTAAGTATAGACAGCTGAAATATTTTAAAATTAGAAATGCTTTCTTCCTTTACTGGTAGAATTAGATGGATACCAGATAATTTTTCAAAATAGTATTTTATATAAATGATAAATGTCGATGGTTCAAAAGGTTTGGAAACAGAATAGGAGGGCACAGGATGGAAGTATACAGAGGAAGACTGATGAAGAAATAAATTTGCAAACTAAAAGAAGAATAAGTGCAAGAGGCAAAATGCTTGCAAATTTATGTAGGGAACATTTGAATGAAAAACAAAACAAAACAAACACACAAAAAACCTCACAAACAAATTAAAAACCCCTCCATGTACCATTAGGAAAAGGGTTAGTATTTGTGACCATCATTTTCAGCAACAGACTCGCAGAATAAGCCATTACTCAGACACACGGATGGATATCAGAATCTTTCTCTAGCCTCTGTTGTATTCTTTACAGTTTAAGCAGTCTATAAAATAGCATGTTTTCTTTGGCGGCTCATATGTCATTACCAATGGTTTGGATACCTGCAAAAGGCATCCACTATTCAGCTCTGCGTAATGAGCCACAAATCTGGTAAAGATAACACTTCTGTTTCTGATTCGAAAGAAACGAATAGTGTAGTAATCAGGTGAGTGTTCTTTCAAGGAAAATGCTAAAAAAACAGCCCTGAATGGTGGCAGATACTGTATCCCTGGATCAGCAAAAAGACCAAAGTTTCCCATTGACGCCTCCCACCGGAGGCCCCAGTATTCCTAAGGCCGCCTCTGTATGTCAGCATGTGAAGCTGATCTTTCCCAGCTGACGCTGGGCTGAAATTTCTTGGAAGCAGCTGGGGTGGAGATGTGCCAGACAGCCTTAAAAAATAAATCAGTTACAAGTGAACCAGGGCAACCCCCAAGGCCCAGAGGTAGGGCGGGTGTTTTGCTACATGCATTACTAATTAACTGTGAAAAGTTTTGAGCGATCCCAAATTTTTTTGTGAGTACCAGCTACCTTTTATAAAAAAGGCCATAAAAAGAAGGTAGAAAACACAGTTCCAGTAACTGAAGTTAAGCACACCAGGGTTTTTGGGGGGAGGAAATATTAAAAAAAAAAATATATATATATATATATATATTTTAAAGTGTTTCTTCATGTCAGACACAGTTTTCCTTATCATAACTCATCTGACCCAGAGTGATGCGACATTTTTATAATCTTCCCTCACCCCCCCCTTCCCTCCTCCCAATAATTTTTTTCCAGACAAAAATTACTTCAGCCTGCACAAAGCCTTTGGACTCTGCCCTAACTAGCCAAAAGTTAACCTGCACTTAAGAGTCCTGAATCACTGGGAGAAATAGGTACTCTCTGCTCTACCTTGGGGTTCATGTTACAGTTGGGAGTGAATATTCCAGACCCTGCACACTGTGAGTTCAGGGGCCTCAAGGGAGAGTAGAAATTGTACTCAAACTACTTGATCTTGGCTAACTGAAGTAAAGCAATCATTGTTTTCATATTTAAAAAATATAAAACAAACAGTTGAGGGGTTGCAGGAGCCTTAAGTTTTACCAACAACAAACAAAGTGCACAATTTGCAATACCTAAAGTCTATGAAGTCAGGAGCTGCATGCTTCACTTATAGCCTGATTATTTTGCTGGCCTTTCCAGACATCTTTCAAGTGAAAATACGGTTTATTTGCATCATTTTATGCAACAGTTGTAATCTAAAAACTTTATAGCAGCATATGTCATAGAGGAAGGAGATTTCTAGGTTTGTCTGTGTGCCAGAAGCAGCTTGCTCTCGTTCCATGAGGACACAGCCCACTGATTATGGCCGGGCAAAATTTCAATTGCATGCTCTTTCTGCCGATAGCCAGCTTAGCTGAGCATGACACATGGATGATTGTAGCTCATGTTTACCTCCAGGATGATAGAGAACAGAGACATTTGAACCACTGAACCACTGAATTGGTACTAGGTGATCATACCAGCCACTATCTTTCCGGCTCTTCAACCTGTCTAGCTGGTAAAGTGATGAAGAACAGGGCTGAGTAGGTGCACTTTGTAATTGATGGAAAAGTAATTTACTAAGCCTCAGCTGCATCCATGGCCTGATGCTCTTCAGTAGAGTTGTGCTGTGCAGGACCCTGAGCCACGTGTAGGCACTCTGCTGTCCTCCTGGGAGCCTGTCTGTCTTTCTGTACTCTTCTCCCTTGAAGCCTTGAGAGGAACGAAGTGAAAAGGATGCAGTCCTACAAGCCCAGCCAAGGTCTTTGTGCTCCTACCAGGCTGAGTGCACCAACAAGCCTCATGGTGCCGATATTACAGCCCAATGCAAATTAGATGTGTTGGAAAACAGGCTTAAAGCACACGGCCTCACCTAGCACCACATTAAGAACCACGTAATTTCCTTGAAAAGCCCATGTGTGTTCCAGAAAGTGAATGTGTATATACATGTCTGTGTGTATATTTAATACTATATTGCATGCATATAGTATTTACTTGATATTCTTAATAACAGAAAATTAAAGGAAAGCAGGTGTTCAATGAAAACCAGATACCAAATCTGAGCTTAGCTTTCCTGAGTAACTAAATGAAAAAGGTGGAGGTAAAATAGAAACAGCTATTAGATTAGATTAGGATTCAGTCCAGGGGGGTTATATGCAAAGTCAAGCCCCAAGGAGATATTTCTTTGTCAGAATTCTTGCTGGTAACTGCAGCAGAAGAATCAGATATAACTGGCTTTTAACAACATTTATCCTCTTTTTTTTTTTTTTTTTTTTTTTTTCATGTGCTTTGCCAAAGGGCACCAGGATATTTTCTAATCAAGGTGGAAATGTGAACAAGGATTTTATTTTAGGAAATCTTCTTTTCCCAATAGTAGAAGTAGACAATTATTATGTCCTAAGTATCTATTCAGTTATCTAACAACTAGTGCAAAAAGTGGTGTAAATGACCTATAGATATAAGATTAGTGGAAATTAAAAATGAAATGAAGACAGAAGTTGACTTACTGAATTTAGTCTAAAAATTCGGATACCAACAGTACTATTTAAAAAGAAACAGATTTAATAGTAACTTTGCATTTAGTTACAAGAAAGGCATGATTTTTACTGAAATACTTTGATAGAAAAGTGAGATAATGGAAGAGAAACAAGTGGAATTATTCCTCCATTCTCAGAATGAAACCCTTACAGCCCCTTACTTCATTTTAAATTAAACAGTTGTTACAGAAACGTGAAACAAACAAACAAAACAAAAAAACCCATCAAATGTGAGGTTTGCTGATTGTAAACAGAAGCAGGTGGGTTTGCAAAAGTTATGAAGTGAAAGCACATCCTAAAAAATAATATTGCCTGCAAAATCTTGACCTAGTGTAATATCGACCAAGCCATCTTTAACAACAGGATTTAAATTGCAGAACTGACATGGCCAGTTTCTAGACCTTGACATTGCCTGGTAAGGAGATCCCTGATGTGGAGGGGACTATTACTAAGATCCTGTAGTTATCCTCTGTGCTGAATGAAAAAAATATTCATGCCTTTAGGGGTTGTGGGTCCTTGCTGTGATTTACATAACTTACAGTGAGCAGTCATGGCAGGCACCAATTATAGAGAACTTTGGAACTGCTCTACCTGTAGCTCCCAGTGGAAGCCATGTTTCTGTTGTATTAAATCTGTTCAGAAATGACAATGGGAGGAAAGGAAAAAAAAATAAACGGTGCTGTGAACATTATAAGTAAACCTTTTGGAACAACAATGTATGTGCTGTGGTGCAACTGATAATGCAATTTTCCTCAGCATTTCCAAGGATCCAAACCAAAGCAAAAAAAAAAAAAAAAGAAAAGAAAAGAAAAGAAAAGAAAAAAGGAAATCCTAACCAGAGAGAAGCTGTAATGCCAATATGCCTCTCACAGCCACTGATATTTTGTCAGGCAATAATCTAGAAAGCTGAAATGATTACTGTTTTATGTTTGGTTTGGAAAGGGAATAAGGCCAGGTGAAGAGGATAATACGTGTACCAAAGTGTCATTGTATGCTGTGCAGGGAAGGATTTCTGAATGTCAGTTTGAATCCAAAAGACCCAAAAAGCTCATGGAGGCTTAGAATGGAAGTCTCTGTAAAGTAGTCAGCTGAACCACTTAACTGCAAAGTTGGGTCAGCTGGAACATGCTGCCACCTCCACAGGAGAAAATAAAAGGCTGGAGTCACATTTCTATCTCCCCATGTATGCAGACTGGCACAGAAGGATCAGCTACTGATGCTGTGGTGCACCTGTGCACTGTGTGTGTCTCAGGGCAAACTTTTTCCATAAGTATAGGCCTTATTCCGTACTTGTGTGAGAAGTGATTCATTCTGTGGATAGGGATGCAAATATTCTGTGCACTGTGCTGTGTAAAGTGGCACACCAGGGCCAGAAGCCCATATGGGACTGTAGCAGCAGTGGGTAAATGGGCTGAGTGCCCCATGTGGTGTCCTTGTCTTGTAGAAGACGTGTAGCTTCACTGAAACTTTTTTCGTAATGCTCAAGCCAGCCAACCCCTCAATCAATCAAGCAAGCAAACAAACAAACTACAGAAAAACTACAGTGCTTATGTTCTCAAATGGAAAAACAGAAACACAGAGAAAAAAAAGTCAGACTTTCTGTCTCAGTTAATGCTACCACAGTGCTGCTAGTGAGAGGATGAAAGATGGAGTAGAAGCAGGACAGCAAAGCAGGTTCAGAAATCTCATGTCTGTAAGTTTGGGGCCATGATGGGGTCTATTCTGTCTCTTTACATAGAAGAAGAAATGTTTTGTGCTACTTCTGTTTCAGCATCATATTTCAGTAGCTATCATTCCTACCTGCTTGCCCTAAGCTTTATGCTGAATTGAACAAGTATACATTAGTTTTCTGTACAGTTATACTGTTCAAAGCTTTAATATTCTTTTTTTCTCTGTTGTTGGCTTTACAAAAGCCTTTTGACCTCTGTCACTTAGAAAAATCACTTCCACATTTAGAAAACCTAGAGAAATCCCCCAGTGTGCTTATTTTTTACAATAGTAAGCAAGCACTTAACACAGAAGTTACCTGATTTTCTTGATCTTATGGAAAGAGTTATAAAATAGAACTTCAGATCTGGTGGTGCTCAGTTGCTTGGTTCTACTTTAAGACTTTTCCTTCTGATGAACCAGCTTGTGTCTAAAGTTGGCGACTATGGTCATTACTGAATTAAAGTAGATATTATTTAATCTCCTCCCCTACATGAATCAGTCTTGTCTGCAGCATATAGCCTGCAGAAGGAGTCTTTCTCTGTCACGTGTTGAATTCAGGAGGTCTCAAACAAACTCTCTTATATGGGTCTTTCTTAAGATCCAGAAGTGGTCTTTCTCTGTCACGTGTTGAATTCAGGAGGTCTCAAACAAACTCTCTTATATGGGTCTTTCTTAAGATCCAGAAGTGACAATCTGATCTTTTTCTGACACACTTAAGGACAATGGAGCATATTCTCAACAGGGGTCAAAAAGTACAAGGATGAAATCCAAAAAGTGCTGGTCTCTGAACTAGTTTTGTTGAAATGCATTTAAATTAGGCTAAAGTATGCATTTGTTCTCAGCTGGACAACTGGGCACATTTACCTCTGAGCCTCAGAAGCAAAAGTGGAGTGTGGGCTTTGTCTGGATTGATGCCAGGAGCGTACTGCTGTGTGTCCATCAGTGTAATCCACAGGCATCCAGGCTGGGGCTTGGGTCCCCTTGGTCCGGTCTGAAGAGGGGCCTCAGCACATCTTAACTTAGAACAGGGTCAGAAGGGCTATGCAGCTATCAGTCCACATCTACTCTGTAATGGAAATGACAAAAATGGGTTTTCAAGGTATAATATTTGCTATGATATCTTCATTATATGTATCAGACAGTGATTTCATCATTGTGTTGGTTACCAAAAATTATTCAAGTCTAAATATTATCAAATACAGTGATACGAGTAAAGTGTTCATAAATTGTATGATTCTGCAATACTTCATCAACCTACAAAAATCTCTCCACCTGTGATTCATGGGTGTAACCAGCCCACAGGACAGGTGTAGGCAATGAAGGATCATTTTGCAGTTTATACTTCCCTCAGCCCCACTCACTCTGTCAGGTTTTGGAAGATACCATCACCACAAAAACAAGGAATGAACAGTCTTTGTCATTCTATTGGCAGGAAGGACATGTTCTAGTATGTTTTCTAGTGAGTTCATTTCTAAACACATCTGTGTCTGCAGGGCTAGAGCTGTTGTTTTGTAATAACTGGTGCTCACAGTTGCTTTTCATCTATTAAGAGTCTTAGTAAAAGCAATATTGTATTCTTAAGGAAAGTTGTATGTCTTATATTTGTTGTTCTCTTGGTGTTATACCATAAGTATCATTTTGCATTTTTACTACATGAAGGATATTTTGAAAATTTAAATGCCTTTTTATATGTTACATGTATTACACTTTTTCTGATGTAAAGCTGAAATAAGAAGCTGTTTCAACCATCACCTCATGTTTATGAACAAGACAAGGTGATCTTTGAACATATCTGATTCTACTAAAGCTGAAAGAAAATAATTTTATGGAGTGTTTTTGCATGTTATTAAGATTCAAGTCTTGAATTCCTCCTGTTCTAAACAGTGTCCCAGAGACCTGTGGTATCCTCTGTGTTAAGTGCTGGGTTCAAGAGATTAAGGGCAATGACTGGCATCTAGTTCACTTTTATTTCCATTTCAGTGCAACCTCACATCGCTATACATCTGTTTTGTTGATTCAGAAGAGCACTTGAGATGCTTTACAGTTGATTTTGACAAGTGCTACAATTTGATATGGGTAGATAATTCTTGCTGAGATGATTTCAAAAGTACAGAAATTATAATTTTGAGTAGATATTACCTTTCTTTATGATCAGAATTTTCATGTAATGTACTGTGCACTTAAGGTTCTTAATCACATTTGCCTTTTTTAAACATTACATTCTTTCCATCCAATCTAGTAAAGTATTGCAAATTAAAATATTGTTCTAAATATATCTTGTACTTTTTTTTCCATGTGCCGCAGACAGCTCATGTGAAACCTACTTTAAAAAAATGTCCCCTCCCAACCTTCTTCCCAAAATTATTTGGTTTGGGATTTAATTAAGCACCAAGACAGGACAGACTGTATGGTAGGGCTGATTAGTGCACACCTTGGGTGCATTTCGCCTCCTGCTTCCAGCAAATCTGAGGTGTGGATTAATCAGCACAACTGTTTGGTCCAAAGTGTCTTAGTGTGATTCTAAAATAGACATGTGCTAAGAAGTAAAAGCTCAAATACCAACATATTCCAATACTATAGAATATCACACAGTGAGAATGAATTTGAAAAAAATATATATATATAAAAGAATTTAATTAAATTTCAGGTTTAAACACAATAGTAGCATTTTGCTAAAATGTTTTATGTGGTGATGTAAAAAAAAGTTGGTCCCTCCTGCATCCTGTTCTCCTCATTCTGTGCTTTGTTCCTCCATTGTGATTCCCCAAGTTCTAGCTCATGCTTTTTAACCCCTCTTCAGCATGAATTCTTTATTCTCTTTCTTTCCCCAGCCTTAGGTGACTCTCCCCTTCCATTGATATTTGCCACATACAAGCCTGTGCTCTCTGTCACCAAATGTCCTCAGATGCAGCTCAGCACACACAGTCTGACTTCCAAACATGCTATACCAGGGTTAACTCCAAGTGTACCCTGGTGTAGTTGACAGCTTGGTTAATTGCAGTTGGAGGCCATTAGCAGGAAGTCTGGTTTGGGATTTCAAAGAAGTACGGAGGGAGTGGGACAGAAAAGGCTTCACCTTCCAAAAGTGTCGATGTTCATGGCTTTGTCTTCTGTACAGGAGAGTAGCCCAATTTTTAATAAAGAAAAGTTACATGCTTGAGTGGAAAACACTGTATTTGGGGAAATAACAGAGTGATACACCATCTGCCTCCCCCGGTGGCCCAACCCAAGTACCTGCTGCAGTCAGTGCAGGGGCTCTGCTGGGCTTGTCCTGTCTACACCATCAACTACACCAGTCTGCAAGGGGCTGTGCTGCCTGAGGAGTGGGCAAACGTTCCTGCCCTGCAGAAGGGCCTGACCAGCAGAGCCTGAGAACCTCTAGCAGTTACCCACGGCTCCAAGAAGTTCAGGGGAATTGGCATGGCCCAGCGTCCTCCCGCGGCTCCATTGTTTTATTCCTTTGAACAGAGAATTGGTTGGGAGACTCTGAGTTTAAACTAGCAGAATTTCTGGAGGAGGATTGTTTTGTGATTTCTTTTTTTTTTTTTTTTTTTTTAATTTTTTAATTTTTTCTCAAGAGAAGAGAATATAGCCTAGAGTTTTTAAAATACCATTGGAAATGAAAAGCTACTTGGTTGTGGGGGAGTGTGAAGGATCCCCAAGGAGCAGAACAGACTAGCAAAGGGGAAAGAAGTGTCTGGAGTAGTGATGCAAGGAGGACGAAACAAGCAACAAAAATAACAAAGTAGGGTTGAGGCTAATATACAGGAGGGAGCAGAGGGAATTTAAAGAGCAGAACGGGAGAGGCTTATGGCCAAAAAAGGAGAAGATGATTAGAACAGGAGATGGGAGGGGTGGGGAATGCTAAAAAGCCCAGATTCCCATCAAACAAAATGAGGGTCTGAAATGGCATACTCTGCTCAGGGGACTGTTCCTTCCTGATGCAAGCAGACACACTGAAGTCTGTTATTCCTAGAAGGGCAGCAGGAACGAGGCCCATATTCACAAATGATTTGAGCTTCGTGCTGATGGCAATCCTGCAGCCAGTACTGTACCGCACTGCTGTACAGCACACGGGGAGCTCGCCCCTATCTGCAGTGCTCCTGCCTGCTTCTTGCCACGTGGGTTCCCAGACACAGAACTTCAAAAGAATTCAAATTAAATAAAAATAAACCTACTAGGAGGCGTAGGCCTCTGCCTACTAAACAGTGCAGATGAACAATTCTGTTTAGGACAAATTGCATTTGTCTGAATTGTGCATGGATGAAATTTGTATTAGCATCTTTAGCCTAGAAAATCAGTCTGTTCGGCCTCATTCTTTTAACAAATGTATTTGCTTTTAAATTTAGTTTATGCTATTAATTGTAAATAAACCTGGATGTCTAGCTGGAATTAAAGCTAAATTCCTGAAAGTAACTAACTTTTATTTTTACCTACACTAAACAGACCATCTTCGCAGAGATAAATAGCCTTCCCTCTAGTCAGTAGGTTCATTGAGGTTTATAGGGTCATTCACATAAGTCAGGAATTGTTGAAGAAGTGTTTATAAAGAATCAATCTCATAAATAGCAAAGAAAAAGCAAGTAAGGTAATTCATGCAGGATTGGTGATATATATACATCGCTACTCACAAAGTTTCCTCTAGTGTTACATTTGTATTCATATATGTCAAAAATGCAATGTTATTTCTTTTTAAAATAAATTGGAAGCACAAGTCCATGGTGTATGATTATTTTATTAACTGATAAATCAGCTAGCTCTCAAGGGCATGGAGGAAACATATTTATTTAATTTACAAATAAACCGTATCCATTCCCTATTCCTATCCTTTGTTAGAAATATGCATTGCACTTGCAAATTCTAATGTTTGATACTTGGTGATGCTTAAATATATTCTCAGGAAGTAAACAAAACAAAACAAAAAAAAGGTGGTTGTTTTTTGGCTTTTTTTTTTTTTTAAATCCCCAACCTTCAGTGCAAAAAAAAATCCACATAATATGAAAAAATATAGACATTAAGAATGTGTTTTCACAGCACCCATGCTTTCATAATTGCACAGTTGGTATTTCCACAGTGGCTTTCTAACTTTAGGCAGATGACTCCATATTTAAACTTCTGAATAGGATGACCTGATTTTCAGAGCTGCTGAATATTGGCATTTTCATATCTGTGAGGCCATACATGTCCTTCTCCTCCACTGAATTCCAAATGGGTGGATATCTGCACCCATGTGGAGATGCCCCGCTGCATTTGAATGTCTTGGATAAAGTATAAAATCTGAATAAAAGAAGATCAAATACATTTTTTTTCCTATTACAAATCACAGGCTCTTATAGAAGATGTAAGAGTTGAGAGCTACTTAGTTGAGAGCATTCTCATGTCTTTTAAACACTTATAAAAGAGAGTTATTCCATAATTATCCATTACGGGGACAAAAACTTGTTCAATTATGAAATAACTATTTTTTTTAATCTTCTCTTAGTTGTAGAATCCCACTCTAATCTCCTGTTTCACAGAATAATTTACTATTAAAAATGCATGAAAATGCCAGTCTCTCCTTTTTGCTCTCTTCATATGTATGTATATTAAAATGAGTACCCCAGTTTAACAAAGGAGAGATATATTCTCTGGTACTGCCTTCTTCACACACCTGCTCTTTCCCATGCTTCATTCAAAATGAGTGCTTCCATACTCATGAGTATCTCATGAGGATATATCTGTATACATGGCACTAGTTGCTGTTGTTGCAGCTGCAACCAAATAACAGAGACTTGCTTTGCTCTATTACCTGCAACAGGTTTGGGTTCATCTGAACCCCAGAAAGGTGTCTGTCATAATCAAATGATGGTAAGCACAAAAGACAGTAGTACATAATGCAGAAAAACAAATCCTGCTGGAAAAGGAGAAATTAGAATCCTGTAGAGCAAAGATCAGTAAACCTGGGAAATGTTTGGTTGGAAAGGAATAAAAGCTTATAGAAAGGATAAATGGAAATTAACTATGCAAGCTGCTCAGTAAAGTAAAAGTCATGAATCCGATCCTTTATTCAGCTAAGTAAGTTTTTATTTAAAAC
>CM074576.1:170844609-170869609 GCA_037305975.1 Chrysolophus pictus
ACCAGAATTTGGAAGGTAGTTACTACAGCCAATATTTCATTTCTAACAATACACCTGATTCTAAAAGTATGTGCTTTTCAATATATATGTATGGTTTATATATAGAGGGAGAGACCTATGTCACTGTCAAGGGCAGAGCAGAAATGTGGATTGAATGGTGAAATGATATAAGCCCCTCATGTGTCATCTTCCTAGGAATAATCTCTCAGCATGACAAGCCTGTGCATTCAGAACTGTTTTGGAAGTTGCCATTGTATGGGAATGTGGAGATTACTTTGATGCTGAACTTCTGATAGACAAATAAGGGGAAGGCTGGTTTGGGTCAGATAACCCGTTTACAGTCTGATATGTATTCAAGCTGTACATGTCTCTAAGCCTGCAAAGCTGATCTGGAAATTCTCTGGGAACAAACTTTTCCATTGTCTCCCACACTCCCATTTCCAGTGCCAAATACAACCTGCAATTTTGGAGGTGTGTGAAAACAAGCAGTAAGTGGGGAAAAAATTTAACTGTATCCTTTCACAGTTCAAGGAGAAATGTGAGGTTTGATTCTCTTTCAAGTTCACTCAGATTTACTCCCAAATAATTCACCTACTCCGATAGCGAAGCCTTTCAGAATAAAAAGATAAGCAGAAGAAACCAGAGAACACAATGTTCACAACCAGCCTGTGTACCCTGTTAGAGAAAGACTGAATTGCCATCAGGAATAGGAGTAAAATGAGTCTCTGTAAAGATTCTTTGAAATCAAACCAGATTTAGTATAGCATATGAATGTGGTTTATTAAGCGAAACTCTGTAAGGTGAGTGCTCTAAAGTAAATTTCCAGTCTGTTTTTTCAGCTGGATAATCTATTGCATTTAGCTTTTCCCACTTCAACAAGCGCTTGTTATAACTTCTCCTTTTGTGTCCAAGTGTTAAGATGATGGGCAGTATTTGCTGATTCAAGCTTATCTAAACTTTTAACAGGAAAATCTTGGATAAACTCAGTCTGTTTGAGACAGCAATCTTTGTAACTGCCCAAATATGAGGAATAGTTTCACAGTAACAAACAAGCACAAGTAGTTTACTGGATTCTCTGAAGAAAAGGAAGCCATCTGTATTAACACATTCATACCCACTTTTTAAAACAGTTTGAAATCATTTTAATGATCTCCTTAATCCATTCTGAGCTTATATCTCTGGAATTAATAGAAAGAATGGAATTAAGGGAAAGAATGGAATGCTCCAAAGTATGAGCTCCTTGCTAACTGATGGAGTAAAGATGCACATGTTACATTTCTCCTCCTGTTGGCTCTGGAAAATCCGATCACGGCCTTCACCATCACACTTACTAGCATTTTTCTACTTTTTCTTATTTATAAAATAGTTGCACTTGTGTTATTACAATAATTATTCCAGAGCAGTCTCTGTGATAGATTCAGGTGTCTCATTGTGTAACTGAGTAGGGGAACGTCACTGAAACAGGGAGCCAAGGTAAGTTATCCAGCATGTCCCTTTTCCCTTTTCCTCCTTCTCTTCCATAATCTGACGTGTTGACCTCACTGTCATGCTGATGTTTGAATGCTGAAGAGAGATCACTTCATTTTTTTATTTTTTTTTTTACCACATGAGAAAAAAGGGAGCAAATGGACAGAGGAAGCAAGAGGACAGAGGAAAACCAATTAATATGAAAAATACAAAGTATATATACAGGTTAGAAAACAGTCCTTTTATGAAGGTCAGTATTTTCTGAGATCCTCTGTTGTCCCTAGATAATGTGCTCCTAAGATAACTGGTCCTTCAGCAAACGTCCTCATGGGAGGGGAAAAAAAAAAGGGATAGAGGACACAAGTGATGAATTCGGTAGAATATGGAGACAGAGTTCTTTTTCTAGTGTTGAAAGAAAAAAGAATAAATTAGAACTACTCTTAATGTATTTTCTATAGCTTTGAAGTTTTAATATGAAGTTATTGTACATAGTAAGAAAGCAAGTTTTCCCCATGGATATTAACTAATTGCCCCAGAGGCAGAATGGGTGGCAAGAGAAGATGTATTAAAAACCTATCTTAAAAAATATATATCTTAAGAGACTTTTCATCTTCCAAAATGTTTTTAGGTTCATTTGTACTGCAAGCTTTAATTCTTGAAATCATCAATACAGAACACAGGAAATATGACTACTGTGTTTATATTTCAGGACAGTGTTTTTGGTGCATCCTTTGTATTTTTTCCAGTGACAACATATGGCTGATACTCAACACTGCAAGAAAACAAAGATGAAGAAAACAGCTGGTTTTATCTATCTGTGCCATCAGAACTAAATGAATAATTGGAAATGAATAATTTAGTTTTAAACCGTCATTTTTAAAATCTTACTGATTTATTTGTGAAACTACACATCTCCTAATTAGGAAATAGTTACTAAAATCAATAAATATGTTGCTGGTACACTCCACCCTAGAAGTGCATATAATGAAGTCAGATACTCCTTTCTTCACTGACATGAACTGCTTTTCCCAGGTGCCAGCCTGTGCAGTTTGATCTGCTCACCACCTCAGCATAGTAGACGTATTGACAGCTGTTTTCACAACTGCTCGAAGTTGGACTATCCTGGGGGCTGCATTAAATTGCACCAGGAATGAAAACTAGATTGAAAAACAAAACAAAATAAAACAAAACAAAATCGGCAACAACAAAAAACAACAAACCAAACCAACTAAAAACAAAACAAAACCAACTTCAAAAAATCAACTACACTAGATTTGATTTAGATACAAAGATCAGTGAAAAGACTTTATCACTTTCTCCTCAGTGAAATAACAAGTACATGAGCTGGCTGTAACTCACTTCATTAATCAAATCAATGTGAATTTCAAATTTCAAATATAATATCTGAATATACAATTTTAAATTGGTACTGGTGGAGTTTCAAGCATTTGAATTACAAATTTGCTTTTTGCTAATCCATTCCCTAACAGAGATCAAACACTTGAAAATTCATGAAAAGCAAACATGAAGGGGTCACAAACATGGTCAAATGTTACCTGGCTGTTTAATTCAAACGGATACTCAAAGAAAATGTTTCCAATATTTGTTCAGACCCTTCTTTCTAGTTAGCTTAAAAAATTAAAGTTAAATGGCAGACTAATACTATGTGCAAATTAAGAAAAAGAATCAAGGAGACTAGAAGATAGAAATAGGAAGATCATAAAGACAGATTGGCATATCTGGAGTCATACTGGATTTACAATGAGTTTGTGGACAATCACTGCTGTGTTTTCATTTCTGACAAAAATAACTGTGAAATTTGGAAACAAGTTTGCATTTTGAATATTTCTGTCATTCAACATCACTGTGATCATCAGTTCATTGCTAGAAAAACATATTAATATCCAAGCATGCAGCTACACAGTGAGCCAGTACTCCAAGTTTAGCAATGCTGGTACACATTTCATTTCAGTTTCACTGTTGCAAGTGCTATTGACAGCATAGTCAAACACATTGTTACCAAAAAGGAAAGAAGCAATAGGATTCTTGTTCCTACAGTTCTACCTAGTTACATTATGTATTTTATTTTCTTGCATTACAAAAATCTGTAAACACGACCTTCTCATTTCAGTTTTCTCACAAGTTTTCTTTGTCTGAATCTCACTGAAATAGGCAAGTTGCCAGTGAGAAAGCTTAGCATCAACCTCTTATGAAGCTGAGAGACGAGAATTACAAAAGGAAAAAGACAGTAGACACATAAAATATTTTTTCACTTTATCAACAAAACTTATACTAGAGTGATAATGTATGATACCACCTATCATTGCTATTTCTAAGGAAAAAATTCTTTATGTAACAGCCGTATTCTCACACAAAAAATAAAAATAAAAACAACAGCAACATAGAGAGTAAGGCTTTCCACCTCAGTTCAAGAAATGTTCCTAAGAAAGTTTTCATTCCAACTTTTCATCCAATAGCAAATTGTTCTTTGCAGATATACAACCTCTCTACCAAGCAAAATGGAGGAACTGGAATGTATCATGCCTTGTGTGCGTTCCTTCAGTTTGCAGAGATCTCGGCTTATATAACCCATCTGCAAATTCCACACAACCCTTACTGTCTACCACTTAGTCTAGTAAGTATTACTGTTGAACTTGGTGACTCTCATTTTAGACATTTGCTATAAAGAATTTATTGTAAATGTTAAAGATGGATATAAGAGTATCTTTGCGGGGAAAAAAAAAAAAAGGAAACACATTTGAGGATTTTTGTCTTGTTTTTGGCCATGTAAGATAATGAAAAAGTATGAAAAGACATGTAGGTGTGATAGATCAATAAGGGTAGCTTGTTCAAAGAATTAAAAATGGTGGTTGCTGGATAGTAAAGTTGGAAGGTCTCCCTAGAGATTGTGCCAAAAGAATTGATAAAGCAAGGTAGGGTTGATTAATTTCTGGTAGTCAAGTATAGCAGCTAGTACAGAAAGATGTATGAGTCATCACAAGATAGAAAGTTTCTAGATTGCTCTCTTTCCTATTTCCTGGTCAATAAGTAAATGTTTCTTCCACCACCCTTCTTGTTAATGTGATTAAAAAAAAAAAGAAAAAAAGTAAAAAAAAAAAAAAAAGAGAGAGAGGGGTGGTTTATGAGTAAAGAGGTTAGTTTTGTTCAATAAGGCAGTTACTTCACAAGAGCGGGTGTTTTCCTATAGGGAAGAGCAAAAAAGTCCTAAGGGCAACAGGATAAGATAAGTGATGACAGTGTTCTGTCACACTGAAAGTTTCGTTTGTGTGCTCACTGAACTGAAGATTACCAGCAAAGTGAAGGATGAGTTGCAGCAGCAGTAGCATTGTTTAATGGGCTACTTACTTGTTACTCCTTTTCTCCTGGCATGAGGATTTCAAAACTTACATTTTTCTCTTTCTTTCTCTCTCTTAAACTAATTACAGTAAGAAGAGAAAGAACTGGCCTCAGAGAGCTTTATTTTGATTTCTTTCCCTTCAACACATGAAGGTCGTGTTCAGCCAAGATCTTACAGATTCTGTGAAATGCATTTGCTGAGCCAACATGTGTGCTTGATTTTATATTCCTCTTCCTTCTGCCATGGAAGTGATAAATCAAAGACAGGCTAAGGTTCAGGGTAATCATCTGCATAGGTGAACTCTTAATGCTTTGGATGAATGTCGGAAACACACAGTTGAACCAAAACTTTGTTGTTTAGAGGTTAGCGTTTCTAAATGAAATCCTATCACAAACTTACAAAGTCCCACAGACATCTACAATCTAAGTTAGCTGTTATGGCTGAGAGCGGCTTCCTCTTGTTCTGTATTGTAATTTCGCTTCAGGAGAGGATATTTAGAAACCCTTTCTGATTAGTCTGTGATTCTATAGAAGAAGCTTAAACAAGTTTAGACCGCGTGCCAGATTTTCAGCTGACTGAAGTCATGAGATGAATTTTCCCTGACAAAAGGCCATTTTCATGCTTCTTTCTGGGTGAGCTGTAGCTTGTGAGTGTTTTGTGAGTTGGTGAAAAAAATAAATCTTATGATTGCCACAGGGGAATTTTAGATTGGATTTTAGGAATAATTATTTCATGGCGAGAATGGCCAACCACTGGAATGATCTGCCTAGAGGAGTTCTGAAGGTATCTAAGAGATGTGTGGATGTAGCACTAACAGACATGGTTTGGCAGTGGGACTAGGCAGGACAGGTTGATGATTGAAACTGATGATCTTGAAGGTCTTTTCCAGCTTATTCTTCCGTGACTTGTCAAAATTTGAACCCAGTCACCCTAATTGGGAGCTTTCTGTTACAGTCATGGACATCCTTGTTGCACATCTTCACCATTCCTTTAGGCAGAGTGCCAGACTGTTTACAATGCTTTTTTTGTTTGTTTGTTTTGCACCAAGCTTTTTGTATATATTTTTTATACACTATTGCATAGTTTGCACACATTAGTACTTTTTTTACTGTGTATTTCTTTTGAGAAGTTGAGATGCATCTTGCAAATTCCTATGTGTGCTATCTGTGGGCTGTTTAATGTTTGCTGAAACGTGGTAGAAAGCAAATTTACAGCAAATGCATCCCAAAGATCTGCAAAGCAATTGCTGTAGGATAAAGTAACTATTTCGGTAAAATATCAATATTTAACAGCTGTAAGACATACAGGAATAGTTTATTTGTACTGAGTTACCATAATCTGCTGTATTATTATTATTTTTTTTTAAGATAAAGAGTTAATTGTAACCTACTGATTGCCTTTGTTCCACATAAAGAAATTTAATTATATGTGTAAGATGTACATTATTACAATTGCTCAACATTAAGTACATACAATAAAAACAAATCTTTTTCCATTTAGAATATGTAGAAGTGATCTTAGCAAGTTTATAGGACCCTTAAGGAAGGTAAGAGTGTCATAGAAATGTTCCTTGACATGTTGGAAACTTCCTCCATTGTGTCAGCATCTAGCCTCATGAAAAGTATAAAAGACAATGGCTTTGGGTTCTTCAACAGCTTGTTTTGGGCTGGTAGGGGTTGAAGATCCCCAGATTCCCAGGACTTCTTCCTAGGAATCTGAGTCAGAGGCAAACTCTTTTGAGCTTGAAAACTGCCAGTGATGTTGAGATGCCACAAAACACGTTCAATTTTCTTAACCAAATTTGTGACAGACATAGGTTGCAAACAGTGTTGGTGTTTTGGTTTTTTTTTTTCCTTTCAGATTCCTTTAAGATTCTGTTAAGATACCTTTAAGAGTCCTTAAGGCTGCATTTCAAATATTTCCATGCATTTTCATTATGGAGCACACATTTTCTCTAGTCTTTGCATGAACTTTGCATGGGAAAGGTGTGATAGCAAGCCTGCCCATGACAAGGTACGGGATAGCATAGCTAAGTTAGAGGGACAGGGTGCTAGTGGGAGCCCTCAACATTTTGCACCTTATGAAGAATATACTAGGCAGCAAGCTGGTGGGGCTTATCACCAGGGCTTTAAACTAGATTTGATGGGGGAAGAGAATGTACAGCTGAGGAACACAGAAGGAGTTGTTGAATGAGATCCCCTGGGAAACTGTCCTTAGGGACAACGATACAGATCAGAGCTGGAAACATTTTAAGGATGCCTTTCTGCCTTTCTGTGAGTGCAAGAGCTCCCCATCCCACAGAATAAGAAATCAGGCAGATAAAGCAGAAGACCAGCATGACTGTGCAAGGACTTGCTAATCAGGCTGAGAGGAGCTTACTTGAAGGAGCTTACAAGCAGGAAAGGGATTCACTTTTTACATGGTCTGATAGTGATAGGACAAGGGGGTATGGCTTTAAACTAAAAGAGGGTACATTTAGGTTAAATGTTAGGAAGAAATTCTTTACTCAGAGGGTAGTGAGGCACTGACACAAACTGCACAGAGAAGCTGTGGATGCCCCATCCCTAGAGGCATTCAAGGCCAGGTTGGATGGTCCCTGGGCAGCTAGATCCAGTGGCTGGCAACCCTGCCCACGACAGGGGGGTTAGAACTAAATAATCTTTAAGGTCCTTCCGAACTTAAGTAATTCTATGATTCTATGAACTACAATTCTACGTTCAATTACTTAGTCCGGATTCCCAGGGGTCTGCTTAAGCAGACAAGAGAAGTTATAAAAAGTACTGGAGTTTATCTCTGTTGGCTGTCAAAACATCATTTGTTCTTGTTTCAGAATTTTTTAAGGGTATTTGCCTTTCTGAAGACATGATTTTGAAACAAACAAGCAAATGAGCAAGGAAACTTCTATAAACTGAACCAAAGGCATAATTCTTGAATATACGTGAACAGTCTAGAAATAGTAAGATTTCAGTAAGATTTGTTCAAATAAAACATCTAATTTTGATTAATAATTTTAAAATGCATGAATAGAAAGGAGAAAGTAAATGCATTTTAAATATAACAGCTTTAAAAAGACATTTGTCACCCCACTACCCCTTTGCATAGCAATACTTTGCAATACGTTCATATCTGAGTCTACAAATGGAAAACAGACCTAAAGAGAACAGACTTGCCAACTTACTATTGTGACCAAAATATGGAGCAAAATAATGTATTCAGCTTCAACTTATGATTTTTTATATGATGCTCATTATCAAATATGTCTATCTTATATAGGTGCATGTATGCCTACACACATTCATATTTGTATACATATACCTATGCATTTGCCCATGTACACAAGATCTGTAAAATAAACAACTGAATAAGCAAGATGAAAAGTTTAAGAAAAAATTAATTATTAAATTTTGTATTTTAAGCATATATCATAAAGTGACACGAGTACCTTGAAGATAAACATCTAAATAATATAGTAGAAAATTATATTGTTCATATGAGTTAAAAATGTAGAGTAGGAGCCAGCATCATTTTATCTCTCTATATGACTACTTATTCCTCTATATCAGTACCTCTATCTATACATTGGAGTACAGAAATAGCTAACAATAGATGCATCTAATTGAAATGTGTATGAATGGTATGTACTATGGGCTATCATTTCTTTCTGCAACTAATTTAGAATTCAACAGAATAATATGAAGTCTTTTACTACTTAATTAAACTTTTGTAATGCCTGTTTTACCAAGATGAATAAAATGCATAAATTGTATGAGGTGACATCTAATGCACACAAAAAAGAGAAATGTAAAAAATCAGAACAGTGGGTACATTAAACTGATTCTTAATAATTGAAACCAATTTAATCATTTGAGATTATTTTATTCTAGCTGACGTAATACTGTAGCAGTTTTATTCTAATTATAACCTGTTTCATTTTACTCTGCCTTTCTAGTTAATTATTACAGTCAATTTGTAAAATGACATGGTTCCACATTTGCATAGGTCACTATTAAATAAATGAATAGCTGAAATTACTCTAGCATTGAAGTGTCAACTTTGGTAGAAGTCAAGAGGACTTCAAATGTTCTTCTAACACCCCTTAATGTGTTAATGACCACTATTAAACTGCAATTAAAAGGCCAGAGAAAAAATGCATGAAACAGTTAATAGAAAAATAGCAGAGACACAATTAAAACACTTTGGTTTTTGACTGATAGAAAATAAAGTAATATGCTGAAAGAAGTATAGTATGAATCTATGCCTAACACATGACAGAACTGACAGTTTAATGATAACAAATCATAGGCTGCCTTTTTGGAGCATTACACGTCAGCTTGACATGAACATCAGTAGTAAACAAGACAATGTAATGATTTTACCTTGTATTTAAATTGCTACTTATTATGTTACTAAGTAATAGCTTTAAATAACTTGGTGTCCAGGCTAGTGATGTACTGTGTTTATATAAGACAGTACTGAAAGATATGTTTAAGTTTTTTGTCATCCTAAATAAAGGATATATGTATGTCTTGGCTGTGTGCAGTCTACCATGATTGCATCTGAAACCTCTTCTGAATCCATAACACTGTCATTAGGTTTTTTTGCTCATGAGAGGAAAAAGTAGTGATGATCTAGTCCTAATTCAAAGCAGAACGCATTTTTATATATCAGGAGGTGTGTGTATACTCCTAGGCAGCAGAGCTATGCCAGAGCTAACATTGTTACTTCAAAAGCATACCTTGCTGAGAGGTGAACTAAATGGTGTGGGGTGAATACATGTGATTCCAAAAACTAGATTATGTTCAACATGAAAATCAACATTATGTCTGAAAATTTAAATACATACGTCAGAAAAATCAAAGTTATGGATCTCACAGGAATTAAAATTTGACCACTGTGTGCATAAGTAGTATTTCCTATCACTGCTACGTTTTAATCATTCATATAATCTACATCTCTGCAATATAGATTTGTTATGTTTGCCTTGGGAAATGCAACTAATTGATTTCCATACTATGTTTTTTATATCAGCTGATCTGCAAAGTTAAAGTAGCTGTATGGGTTAAATCCTGTTCACAGTTACACAGTGTCAATCCAGGCTATTTTTGCAAATTTAAGTAATTCCACTAATCTAAACAAACTTATTTTGCATTTCCTATGCTAACTAGAACATAATGATTGTTCTTCCTAAACCTCCACATTTGATAGTGCTTGCTCCAATGAAAATAGATATTTGCTTCTTGGATCAGTGGACGAAATCACCATTGCTCTTCCTTACCATTATGTCTTCTCACATGCAAAATGAACAAAAATAGAATAGCAGCTCATTACCTTTCCAGTCCTTATTTGCATGGGTTACATGCACATTTTCATGTGTTCTTCTATAAATCAGTAGGAAAACAAAACTAGTCTTCCTTTTTCCTCTATTTACCTTATTAACTATGTAATGTTAAGAAAGGCAAATTTAGAGGAGGATTCAAACATTGTGTTGCACATTCGTATACAAGGACAAAATTAATGTTGCGGAGGCCTGGGTTTTAAAGGATATTTAGGCATTTAAAAATGTAGATAGGCTCCCAATGGGATTTTCAAAGGTTAGATTATTTTGAAAGTCCTGCTAGGCACTGAATGTATTTCTTTGAAGTTCTCATACATGTGTAAGTTCATACATTGAAGAAAAAATGCACATAATCAATGAAGTAATTGAAATAGATTCAACCATATCCATTTCATGTGCACCACAGATTTTCACATGCTTAAGTCTGTTTGTGTTCAGATCAATGCAACTTCTTTTGCTGTTAAAAATGAGAGATAGTGGTTATATTGTGCAGCTGCAGCACTAAATTGTCCATTATTTATAGCTTATCTGTTTCAAAATCTAATTTCTTCAAAACATTCAAGGTTCCATTTCTACTGAGAAGTAAGCCCAGCTAAATGTGAAAAGAAAAAGCAATAAATAAATAAATAAATAAACCCCCACAGATAAAATAAGAAAAGAAATGAGAGAAAGACTTTTTATCACTTTTACACAGTTAAAAAATGTTGAAATATTTTCAGGCTTTTCATGTTTACAGTAGCTTGCCTTTATAGTTGCAAAAGATAAAAAGCACTAATAAAATTCTTGGAACATATTTTTCTGCAGATAGTTTGAGAAGGGACTCAATGCTTACCAGGAAAATATATGGCAAAGAAGAAACAAGTGCAGCCTAAAGCTGGGAACTTTTTCTGTGGCTGGATCTTATAACATCCCAATTATGTTACTCCTGTAGGTTCAGCACCTCATCTATTCTTGCTAGCCTTCTCTATGGATTTGACCTTTTTAATGAGATTTCTTAGTAAAGCCTGAAGGGTTTTTGTTTGTTTGTTTGTTTTGTTCCTGTAGTGTCTTCCTATACCTAGGTTTAGCTTCTGTGTATTGCTATGGACCTTTGGCACTATTGGGCTTACAATAGCAAATCTTAGCACATCTTATCTCTTTCCTGGGAATACTGCTAGAAGTTTGCTTCTCATGAAAAGCTGAGTACAAGATTGGCTTGCCCTGATTAGTTTTTGTGGTGTGGTTTCAAAGATGGCTCCTTGTTTCCCATGATAGTTTTATGGGACTCAAGCACAATGGATAAACACAGGGCCAGTCTGCTTGGTTGGACAGGTGATACAGACATTGTCCAAACAGAGGCATAAATACTTTCAATGGTCAGCAGGGGCCAGAAGGCAATTTGGTAACCACAAAGAATCTGATCCTAAGCACCTGAGAGCACTAAGGAAACCCCAAGATGTCCTGTTCCAGTTGATCCTTGCTGATCCAAGCTCAAGCCAGTTTCACAGCTGAGCTGATGCAATCAGACCAAGAGGCACAGATACTGATCCTCAGTGCTGCAGGTACTTCTTAAAGGCAGTCCCAGAGATGGTTCTGTTGTCAATGGTTCTGCTCTGGTTCTGTGAGGAGAGGGGAACACACAGATCCACATCCCCAGATGGGCCTAAAAATGAAACAGGAGCAACAAGCTAAGGGATAAACTAATTTAAGGATGAGAGATAGAATTAGAATCATAGAATTGCTCAGGTTGGAAAAGATCTTAAAGATCATCGAGTCCAACCACAGCCTAACCATACTACCCTAACTCTAACAACCCTCTGCTAAATCATGTCCCTGAGCACCACATCCAAACGGTTTTTAAACACGTTCAGGGATGGTGACTCAATCACCTCCGTGGGGAGCCTATTCCAGTGCTTAGCAACCCTTTTACAATATAGTACAATATAAGTGGAATTGAAGCTAATAAATCAAATAAAATGAGAGAGAGTGAGTCCAAAGCCAAAGGCCTTACCCTAACGCTGAAGGCGAGATGGCTAGGGAGCACACACTGCAGAGATGAGCAGAAAAAGAAGGCATAGTCTCTATGATTATGACATAGACTCCCAAACAGTTTTATCTTTCCTCCTGAATGGAAAGTGGAAACAGAACAGTGAAGTCTTCTGGGATCAGAAGTTTGTTCTTTCTCTTTTGAAAATGGCATACACGGAACTGCAGCATTAACTCTTTGACTATAAGCGCACTACATGACATTATGATGTGGAATACTGATAACAAAAATAATAAAACCACAACACCGGGCCACCTAAGGAGTATTCACCTTAAGAAGGGCCAGGTGTGGCACCCTGAGCCACAGGGCATGTCTCTGTCGCTGGGGAGGCGACGTTTTGTTCTATCCACACCACATGTTAAAACAATTGCATGAACCCAATTTCTCAAAGAGCAATATTTACCACAGCTGAGCAGATCAGAGCAAGAAAGAGAAATAAGTGTATATGAAAACATGGAAGAGTCAGATGAAGGCAAAAGAAGAACACAGTGGATTGTAAGGAGAACTAGAATAAAAGTATAATTAGATTTGTGAAGTGAAAGAAAGTATGAACATAGGTTGGGTTTTCTGCAAGGAATATAATGAACCAAAGTACTGCAATGGTGGCACAGATAATCAATTGCATAAAAAGGGAGTACATTAAACAGAAAAAGCTCAGGTTTTTCTTTTAAGTTAGTTTGCGCTTTCAAATTATGCTCAAAACCATAGTGATGTTAGTTAATTAAAACATCCAGGTTAGCTTAAGATATTTGTAAGTACTGTTAAAATGATTTTTAAAAACATCAGTTTGGAAATGCTGTAAACCAATATTAGTAAGCACATAAAAATGACAATTCAGTGAGAAAAAATAAGTTATGTTTTAAGGAAAATATACTGGATTTATAAACAGATTCAAATAAGTCTAAATTTTGTTTGTTAATGTTCATTTTTTAGTTTTTAAGAGAATTTTATAAAACAAAATCAACAAAAATACCTATCAATTACTCTGTAAAATATTTAGGATACTGAACCGAAGATTTTTATATATATATATGTATATATATAAATATATATATGTGTAAGTATATATATTTAATTGTAAAGTTGAGAAAAATGTAGATCTATTTAAAGCAAGAATGACAGTTGTTCAGCATTGTGATGTATCATCTTGACATGAACTGAATGAGCTAGATTAGTGACTGACACTAGCAATGTCAGAATTTACACTGCAGCACACACAAACTCCGTGGAAATATACTATTAGCACTTGGAGTAAGCAGTGATGAGTAATGAGATATAAATTGACAGTGTCAATAGTTATAAGTCCCCACAGTCAAGAATAATGAACTGTACCATATGTATGTATATTAATATGTGTATATATGTCTATCTGAAATATGTCTATAGCAACTTTAATTACAGTTAAGTTTTGTGAAGCAAGAACCAAAAATCATAGATTGGACAAGGAATCTCAGTTCAATCTACTTGATGTTTTTAGAGTGTGGTTTAATCTATACATATGAAGGTAGCAAAGCACTGGAACACATTGCCCAGAGAGGTGGTGGGTGCATCATCCCTGACGGCATTCAAGGTGAGGCTGGACAAGACTTTGAGAAACTTGATCTGGCAGTACAACAGGTAGATGTACCTGTTCATTGCAGGGAAGTTGCACTGGATGACCTTCAAGGGTCCCTTCCAACTCAAACAATTCTGTGATTCTATATCTTCGCTTCTGCACATGGTATAGGTACACAGTCGACCTTCCTGTTTACCCTATTTCACTTGCCTAAAACTAATAGGTACATGGCAGTACACAGAAAAGGAAAACACCTTGTTTTAGTTTTCCTGAGTGTTTTTTGGTTCACTGAGACTCAGGCCAATGGTAAGTTTTACTGGAACAGTGGAAAAAAGATATATACCTATTTAACATGCCACATTGTCCCAATTAAAGATTGCCATGATCCAATGGTTAGTCCAGTTTGATAAAGTTTATTTCCAGTTGTGTTTGTCTGAGAGATATGGTGCAAGTAACTCAAGAAATTGTTTTGAAAGTCTTTCTGACTTTGGGGAAGAATTGCAGAATATCTTGACTCTAGAAGTGTTTGGGAAAGAGCATTGGGCTCTATACATGTATCCAACAACTTCCCCATCTCAGCCCTCACAGCCACAAAGGCCCATGAAATAAACAGAGAGAAAGCAGCTTCATCACACGCTAAGCAGTACTGCCATGGCTGACATGTGTAGGTTATAATTGTCTTTTCCTCAGTTTCTCTTACAGAAATCCCTGTCAAAGCAAATCATTTTGGCAGACTGAAATTAAAGCCATTGTTTCAGTGCCAACTCAGGATAGCCACTGAAATATTGTAGGGATGAGAACTACTGCCTTGATGGATAGATGATTATTATCTTTTGTTCTTCTTTCTCTCTAACAATGTTTGTATCATCTTGACATGGGGCAGATGGATGACATTAGTGACTGCCACTAGCAGCATCAGAAATATTGCTATGTTCCATTAAGAAACTAACGTTTTTCAATTCCACTGCCATAAACAGGGAGAGATGCAAACTTGGTAAGAAGCTGTGCTCCTGTCTTCAGCAGTCTTGATCAGAGGCTGATATCCTTCCACTCCATCCACAGTTTCCAGAGCAGATGGTGCACAGGACAGATTTTTAAGGATTAATTCCTCACTGTTTATTTTAAAAGCATTTTTCACCTGTTTTGTCTCATCTGAGGTTAGTAATTAAAACAGGAATCTCATGGGAATTATTTACTACGGAGTCTAGTTGGAAAAAACCTTTAAACAAATGAAAGCTGTACAAAAAGAAAAAATAAGTACAGTGAAATATCAAAGACTAATTGAACTTCCAATTTGATAGGAAAGCAACAGCAATGTCTCATTTAGATTTCTATTGCCTCTTTGGGAGAGAAAATAAAATAATTGGTATGTTGTAACTGCTTTGATTTTATTTTCCTTCTTTTTGTTGCTCCATAAAACAAAGTTTCCAGAATGATTTATGTGTTAGGTTTATATTTCCAGTTTTTCTAAGTGAGCAATTTTATTTTAAAAGGTAAAATATATTTCTTAACCTACCAGTGACATCATTCTCCAGATTGGATCAGTTATCTACGTACTGAATAAAGTTTAATTGAACACTTTAAAAATCTATATAGCTGTTGTGTAGTGAAATAGGCAGGTGGATTATCTGATTAGTATTAATACAAATGTTCTGGGGTCTCTGCACATTTTAATGTGTATGATGTACATATTTGGTAATAGTTTTTCAGTTGTTAAAAATAAGATAAGCGGTACAAGAAAACTTTGATAAAAATTATACAATATTTGATTCTTAAATGGGATGAATTAAGGACATAAAAATGATGAATGGTCAGTCCTACAAAATCTATTCTAGCAGACAGAGTGAAAGTATTAATTTTAAAAATTCTGACCTATTTTAATTTTATTTTAGGAGTGCTCTGTTTTATATATTGATGTTACTATAAGGATTTTAACTGCTTTCTTTCCAATCAGCTTAGCTAACTTAATTTTTTTTTTTTTTTAAGGTTTGCCAGCATCAAAAATTTCTACCTTATCTTCCAGGAATCTATTTTCAAAGAAAATATTAATTCCTAGGACCAAATACTGCCACTGATCAACATAAATGATCACGTAATAAAGATGGAAAAAAAGGTGCAAGAAGCACAGCATATGTAGAATGCCATAAAGTGCTTGAAAAATATTCGTGTAACTAGCTGAGAACATGACCCACTATTTTCAAGTCTGAGGGTAGAGGACCAATGGGAGTTCTGCTTGGAAATGGTGCATCTTCACACTCCCACTGAACCTACTGCATGTTAATACCAGGTAGCACTGAGGTAACCTCTGAAAAGCTGGGCTGTTTTATATGTCTAGGATTTAAAGGTCAGTTTCGTACTTCTGATCAGAGAGAGAACTTAGGTAGGAAGAAAAACAATTATCAATTATTATTATCATTTGTGGGCATTGAGCCCAATCTAGCTTTACCAGCTTTGAGGAGTTAAAGCAGATTTCCTTATCCATAGGAAACTCATCCTTTTTCTGCACAAGGAAGGAGCACACTGGGAGCTGCTGAGGTTTGCAGCTCCCAAATGCAAGAGCAGTCCTTCCTCTGAGATTCGCAATGTTTACTCCATGGGATTGGTATTGCAGACCCTATTCTCATTCACTAAAAGAGCTGAATACCAGAAAAAGTTCCCAGAAATAGGAAGCTCAATTTTGAGGGGAAAAAAGGAGTAAGAGTGAAGAAGAAATCAAAAGCAAAAAACATATGGACAACAGAAGACAGAAACTAGGAAATTCTACAGTTACCAGCTACCTGTGTGAGAAAAGGAAAAGCTTACAGATCCTGATCAGTAAAGTTTTTTTTACTTTACTTTTAAACTTTTATACACGCACCCTTAACTGCTGAGGAAGTGACTTCTGCAGTAAATCTTCACAGGAAAAACATAGAAGCTCGACACTTTACACATGAATTGCTCACACCAAATCCATCACACCAAATGCCTAGGAAAAGTGTTAGTAGAGTAACTACATAGGTTAACAGTACTAATCAATTCCTTGGCATACACCATCTCTCATCATATTTACATGCAAACTACTGCCTTGGAATATGCTATCTCTGCAGCTGAATGATTCAGGTATGATGAGCAGAATTCACACAGAAATGCAGCATTATTTACTTCAAGCAGCAATGGAAGTCAGCTGGTGTAGACTTCCATATTATTACTGCTTCCACGTGCTGATATAGCTTGCTTAGCCGTACAGAGCAGGGTTCAATGCAAGCATTCATGGACTCCTATTTTTTTTAAAGTACAATGCAATATTTCAAATTGGTTCATTTAAAATTTTTCTGTGTAGTGTATATCGTGTATTGTCTTCGTTATCTACTTTGACTTATACCAGAAACTTTCAGAGTTAAAGTAGTATTTTTGTTGCCTTTCTTTTTTCTTTACTTCCCCAAGGCGTGAACTAGAAGAGGAAATTTTCAAGCTTCAGATGTGTTCTCTGTATCACAGTGGAGGACTGATATCAAACTCCACATATTAGTCTACCCCCACATTATAGAAGTTGCACATTGTTCCAGTGTCTGAATATAACATGGGAACAAATACCCATAAATACACACACAAGTAAAAACAGTGTTAGAAATACATACTGTGCACACGTGGCATTCAGCAATAATAATCAGAAGTTCTCAAGAGAGGAACTAAAAATGAATGAAATCACAAAAAGCAACACCTGACTGTCCTCAAAAGCCTTTCCCCGCTACCCTACCCTCCCCCTTAGTGCCGTATTGCTGAAGGCTTACACTTGCTCAGACAGCTAAGGCAGTACTTCAACATGTGGAACAAGCACCCTAACAAGGGACAATCCTCAGCTGTAATTTCCTAACAACTAATAAACAATGAAACAATTGTTAAACGTGCTTATGAACCTTGCAGCAAAGTGATATTACAGGTAAATGTTACATTCAGTGCCCAGTTTCATCTTTCAAATCTCATTCCTACCTTAGAAAGATTAAGCAAAAAATACACAGCATATAAGAAATGTAAAGAGTTGCTTGGAAGGAGACTATAAGGAAAATAAGTAAAGGAATGCCCTCGTGCCAAGAAGTATTAGAGCTCCATTTTATGCATCTTCCAACAGCTGACTGCAGAAGCTTCACCTCCAGCTCTGTTGTATGGCCTGGGGGATTAGCAAAAGAGACCACCCTGGAGGCTGTTAAATAGAAAAAATAGCGTGCTGCCAGCTGGGGGCCAATTGATTGCTGTTGGTGTGTGTAAGGCGGTGATGAGGGGGAGGTGGAGAGGTGATGAGATTTGTTCCTGAACAGTTGGTTTTGTGAAGGACTCTTACTACCTCAAAGCTGTTGAGGCTATTGCAATTGTCCTATAGTTTCACCCTGAGTAGCTGCTAGACTTTCTTGCTAGAAAAATTGATGAATATAGCAGAGTCTTGAATAAAATGTTATTATCAACAATGAAAGGGTTAGAGGCTTGCTCCTGCCTGGTACTGAGCTCCTTCACCACCCACCAGATTTGGCAGCATATAGGATTGAACCTTTTAAAAACTGTAAGGAGTATAAGATCTTTATGCAAGGAGGACTTTCAACAAGAGAGTAGGATTTTCATTAAATACTGTGAAATGATGCATAGCACTATTTTGTTCCAGGGAAAAAAAAATATATATAGATAGATAGATAGAGATGATTTGTGAAAATTATCTCTTTCTTAAGGTCCTGAAGATATTTAGTAGAAATAGCAAAGACTGTTTTTCAGTCTTTTCAATTTACAGTTTTGTTTATAAAACCTAAAGAAAATCTCTCCATGCAAATGAAATGGCTGCTATTCCTCAAGGCAGAGGCTAGCATGTGGGGTCAGTCTTACTGTATGTGTAAGCACAAATAAAACGTGCATGCTTATCTAAGTGTGTAGCATTTATCTGGAGTCATAATTTTTTTTTTTTTTTATCATATTATTATTTATCTCTCGTATACTGCTCATAATGCTATCAGCATAATTTACCCAAACATAGTACTTGAAATATCAAATATCTAAATATTAACTTGCATGATGCTGAAATTTTATATATTTTTCCTGTTCTTCTAACCCATGACGGAGTTGTCAATTTAACCAATGACTATCCTTTTAAGGAAGATTCTGTCAGAGATGTTTTGACAGTCCTGTTATGGTACCTCTGCCAGCTATCCTTTATCCAGTCTTGATGAGACGATCAAGGAGTTCTAGAACGTTTCCTTTTTTAGCCAAATCTCTGACTGTTTAACCTCATCACAGTCTGTTCATCAAAATCTCGTACATTGGGTACTGAGGTAATTTTGGCAGCACACAGGGTATTTTAGACAAAAGACAAAGTACTGCAAGGAAAGTTTTATTCTGTTACTGTAAGTTTGAGATGAATCATTTTGTTGCATTGTTGAAATTGTGTTTGTGTTTCCCTACTGCAGGTGAGTTCCTTCAGAGATGGATGGTGCTCACTGCAGACTGAAATTTTAGAACATCTATTTTGGAATTTTTACAGTTTTCTACTTTTATCTGTAACTACAGATTTCCGATATAAAAACATACTTAGAATTGGGAATTACCATCACTTTTCCCTGACTCCAGGACAATTATGTGAGTAGTAGAAGTAGGATCTCCCAGTATTTCCAGCCTGTTTCAGAACTGGTTATATCAGTTGGCAAAAAACTCTTCTGATCTGAGTGTCTGTATTAAACTTCAGAGCATATCCCACAGCAGCAATTTAACTGCTTCTGATTAGGAGGTCCAGGGGAAGATCTTGTATGCCACAGGGTTACTTTGGTGCTGTTAAAACTCCCCATTGTTTTTACCAAGTTCTCAAAATTACACCAAGAGGCGGACATTTCAGAGAAGACTTTACTAAATGGTCTTTGAACATTGTGCATTTTGATAGTAGAATAGTTTCTCTGTAGCAGTTGTAGACTGCTTGACTTCTACTCTTCTGAGTTTTACTCCTTTCACACTTGTTGGACAAGACATTATCGAGTGACTAACATTAAAAAGTGACTCTGGTGTCAGTGGATCATACTACATTACTCAGACACTTGTATATTTTCCATTCTCTGTAGTCGGTGAGATTTGTCATATCCACACACTCAGTCTCACAAAGTGTCTTGTTTGGTTGCAACCTTTTCCATTAATAGTATGTGGAAAAGGGATCAGTACAATTGTAGTATTGGTTACTTTGATAGTACTATTGTATGTGGAAATATCATGAAGTACACGTCTATTTTACTACAGAAAACTGAATGTATAGTAGAGTGAAATTCAGCGATATTTAGAAATGATATCAGTCTTTTAGAGCTGTCAAACGTAAAAAGTGTATGGACTCTGTTGTTGCAGAAGAAAATGCAGTTTTGTAAAATACAAAGGACTATTTGAGTACGGTGAAATGCCTTTATGTTGCCAAAATCTGCAGCTGGATGTGACATTCTGGAAAGATATCAGCAGGGAATTGAATATGCACAGTTCCCTACAGTTCACCAGCCATCTGATTTTAGTTTCTTAGCATTTATACACGTGTTTTTGTTTATTATAAAATGAAAATTTGACACATGTAAACATACTAAGTTAAGTGGGATTTGAAGGTGGGCTTTAGCTGGAGAAATCCCATAAAAATGTCGAAACTCGTTTTTTTTTTTTTTTCAGGCCAGAAGGTTTTAGAGAGATCAACTTTCTATGTGGCAGCTGGGCTCCCTGTGGTGTTGTATTTTATTTTATTTTTTATAGCGTGTAGCTTCTAGATTTAAAAACAAAACACACTATTCACTTCCTGAGCAAGCCTGCAACTGAATTAAAAAAAATATTTTCAATACACATAAATTGGGCAGAAAGGTAGCACAGTATGCAAGACACCTTCTATTCTCAAAGGACAAACACAAACGCAAGCTAGCACAGGTGAGATAAGAAAAAGTTTCTTTCACCCATCTCCCACTGAGAAATGCATTTGTCTTTTCTTGGAGCTACTCAGTGACCTGGGTGTTCACCACCTTCCAACTGCTCCTTAACTCCTACACCTGGGACTGCATGTGCTGACTGCATGCAGTAATGGTGGGTCTCCACATCCCACACAGGGATGGAATGTGTCACAGGAATGGTCACACTCTGGCCACATCTACCTGCCAATCTATCAAATCCAGGCTCCCACTCTACTTACCTTGTTACTATCCAGCTATGATAGACTGGATCAATGGGCTGAGGCCAATTGTATGAGTTTCCATAAGATCAAGTGCTGGGTCTTGCACTTTGGTCACAACAACCCCATGCATCATTACATCCTTGGGCAGAATGGCTGGAAAGCCACATGGAAAAGAAGGATGAGGGAATGTTAGTTGATAGCTGGCTGAACATGAGCCAGCACTGTGCCCAGGTGGCTAAGAAGGCCAATAGCATCCATGGCATCCTGGTTTGTATCGGAAATATTGTTGCTGACAGGACCAGAGAGGTGACCATCCATCTGTACTCAGCACTGGTGAGGCTGCTCTTTTAGTACTGTGTTAGTTTTGGGCCCCTGAATACAAGAAAGATATTGATGCACTGGAGCATGTCCAAAGAAAGGCAATGAATCTGGTGAAGGATCTGAAGCACAAGTCCTATGAGGAGTGGTTGAGGGAATTGGGATTGTTTAGTCTGGAAAAGAGGCAGTGCAGGGAAGACCTTTTTGCTCTCTACAATGACCTGAAAGGGGGTTCTGGTGAGGTGGGGGTCAGCAGGATGAGAAGTAACGGCCTCAAGTTGCACCAGGAGAAGTTCAGATTGGATATTAGGAAAAATTTATTCTCAGAAAGAGTGCTGAGGCATTGCAACAGACTACTCAGAGAGGGGATGGAGTCACTACCCCTGGAGATGTTCAAGAAACATGTAGATGTGGCACTGAGGGATGCTGTTTACTGGGCATAGTGGTGATGAGTTGATGGCTAGACTAGATAATCTTAGAAGTCTTTTCTAACCTGAATGATTTTGAGATTCTGCATTGCTTCAAAGCCTTACTTCTGGTCTTTTAGTGAAAGGGTAAGAGTAGTTTTACTTCTGACCATGTCTACTTCCACTGTCCACAGGACTCACCCCACATACTTTTATATTTCCAGGGCCCTGCAGATTGCGGGGCTTGACTGCAGAGAATGGGATAAGGCTGAGAAGATTTGTCTGAAATTAATGAATGAGGAAAATCAAACTACGTAATTCCTGACAGTCTTTACAGCTGCATGGGTAACTCTTGTCATTAACTGAGTGTATATCCATAACCAACACATTTGTAGTTCAAAACAGTTTGAAGAAAAGGTTTTATTTTTTACTAGAAAATAAAATTCAATGAATTCAGCAAATTTCTTCTACAGTGGAAATTCCTTTGAACAAGAGATGGCAATAGCAGCCTCCCATCATATTGGAAGTATATTTCTGGAGTTGCTTTTCAAGTGAGAGCTACATATCAAACAGGTTTAGGCAGCCTTATTTCCTCTTTGCTTGGCTTCTTTCATTGGATTCCCTTGAAACTCTTGCTATAAACTTTTATTTCTCTTTCCTATTCTTGTCTTTTCCAGTGGAAAATCCAGAGGGAATGTGCATCCCTTGAGTGAATCCCTGTTTCCTGTGCAAGGCTAGCCCAGGAAAGTGCAATCTGCACATCTTCCTTCAATTGCACTTCTAAATTTGAATCCTGAACGGGTCACATAAAGTAAAACAATTTGGAGATTTACTGTAATCATATACTGACATTTCTCCACATCACTAAACTACCACGTGACCTAGCAGAATTGTCAGCTCCTGCCCAAAGGAGGGTCAGGGCAGAAATAGCAAGCGTGTTGTAAGATGGCACAAGGGCCTTCTGGCAGTGCAACAAGGGAAGCTTGTCTGTTATTTGTTCTAAATCCATCTTTTAATAAAGCTCCTGAGACAGTCATTTTGATATTAGAAAAAAAGAAATTTACACTTTAAAGGAGACTCAAACTATAAATCTTAAATCAATTTCTGCTTTGAGCCTGTAAAAATAAAAACTTTTGAGCCTAGGTCGCAAAATATTTGTTTGGAGAGTTTACAACTTTAATGTGGAAAAGTAGAAATTATGTTTTATGGTAAAAATAAGATTTTACTATGTGTGAGTGGAGTTTTTTTGTTGTTTATTTTTTTCTCTTTCCATTCATAAAACCAAAGCTACTGACCACTTAAGAAACCTGGATATTTTGCAAAAATATTATAGATACATGTAATGTCCTTATTTTATTTTCTCTCTCCATCTCTCACACTGTCCTTTCTCACTCTGTGTATGTACCCGATTTTACAGGACCATGCTTGTGATGTGAAACTTCTCCTCAGCTGCTAGGAAAGCGAGAGTGACTGTAATATAGCTAACTTTTTTATAAAAACAAACCTGGTGCTCTCTCACATAGTTTGCTCTTCTAGTCCTGAGCACTGAAACAAAGCAGGCACGGTCAGAGAGAGGGAGAAGAGAATTGGAAAGGGATGAATTTATGACACTGTGTTAGCTTTGGACTTCATATTTAAAAAAATAAAAATAAAAATAAATCAATATAGTCTTTAGTCGGGTTTTGCTTTAGCCACAGTGATAGTAGCAAGCAGAAGATGACTTGTGATTCTGATTTTACATTTTGTTGTCACTTACTTCTTCTTAGAAAACCTGAGAATCTATATACGTTTTCTAGGATTTGTGATAATGCATTAGTACAGTAACACAGCCTCACTTTAAAGAAATGGGTATTGTTTTCCTTGATCTCACTTTCATGTCTGTGGTAGGATGGCAGCTGTGTGACGAACATGTGTATCCTCCAAAAAACATTTATTAACTGACCAGTATCAAAGGAAGGAGGTATAGATGATAGGCAAGAACCTAGTTAGGGTGCTTCTGGGAAGAAGAGGACTTGTAACAGTTTGCCATACTCATGTCTCTTGTAATACTCTTTGTAAATTCTCAGAGAGTATGTCTTTGCTGGCGTTGTTTTGCATTTTCCAGCAATACCATTTTGAGCCTTCTCTCAGCCTGAATGTTTGTATAACATTCCTTTGCTTAATAACAAATTTATATCCATACTTCACAGGCTGAAAAGTCTGGGAATTTTATTTCTTAAAGTAGCATTCATGCTGCTTGCTGTTTGTCCTAAGTAGTGACAAGTGGTCCCAACTTCTATCTTCATTCTTCTCTCTCTCTTCGTCTTACTCCAGCAAATTAGTTATCTTGGGAAAGGTCTCTCAGGAGAAGAACTGCTACTTAGTGAAACAAGTAACTTGTCAGTCTGTAGGACTCACTGGTGCTGGAGCTCAGTCAGTCAAGTAAATTTAAAAACAACCCATCATACAAAGAAAAAAAAAACCATGTAATTTTATGTTCATTAATAACATTTCTAAACACTAACCAAATCTTGTGCTTTAGGTTGCAAACAGATCACTGCAGGATAAGGAAAAAAATTCTCTCCTTTGCTTGGTTGGATGTATGCATTATTGTTATTTTGTTCATCTTTCTGTAGTCTCTCATTTCACTATTATAGTCAGGACGTACAAGCTGATGGACTAGTGGTGTGAATCAATATGGAAAATTAAATATTACCATGTAATTATAATTCTTTTTTTTTTTTTTTTTTTTTTTTAGTTTATATTCCTTTCTTACCTTTCTTAGGGTATTAAAATTTCCTTTATTTTTTTTTTTTAATCCTCTCAATTCTCTTTTTCAAACTTAACTGTCTCTAAAGTCTTCCTCTTCTGGTTTGTTCTAACTCTTTTTTTAATTCTCCCTCTTTGTTCTCCCTGTCACTTATTCCATTCTCTCTACATAATTCTTTCACCCTTGTTTTGCCTTCTTCCTCTCCTCTGCTCACCAGTGGAAAGGAACAAAGCAGGTCAGGCACAGCGTTGGAACTCCTGACTTTTAAGCACGGAATCAAGCTGTCTTTACACATTTCTCTTAATATTTTAGTTACCTTCATATTTACAGTCATACATCAAGGCTGTTTTGTTCTGATGGCGTCTGGACTGATACTGTGCATCCGTATCTGAGCATGCTGCTTTAACTCTCTTCCTGGCTCTGACATAGGTCGCAACAGCAGTTTAGAAGCAGGACATTCATTCAAGATTTCTCTGCAAAAATCCTCCATCTTTACTGTTAGCTTTCTTCCTCTCAGTTGCATACCTACAATTAAACCTTACTGGTCTCACATGACCAGCACAGTGAATGTAGCATACATTATTTTGCCTTTTATCCCTATTCCCCTTTCAGCAGTTTGCACTCCTCTCCTAGTGCTGAATCTTTAC
>CM074576.1:170874609-170877109 GCA_037305975.1 Chrysolophus pictus
AAGTAAAAAGTCCAGATCTGTAAAAATACATTTCTATAGTTGGATTAGCAAAAGGTTTGACCCCGTCCTGCAGGAGCCATTTGGGCCATTCTGTTGAAATGAATATTTCATGCAGGTACCAGTGGAATTTGGAATATTTTCTGCAAATACATCAAGGCAGGGAAAACACCTTATATTTTTACGTAGTCTTATTACACATCTCCCCTTCGAGGGGACCCTCTCAGAACAATAAGAGTGATAATAAGAAGAAAGAAAAAGCGTAAGAGCAGCGTAAAACTTTCCGTGGTGCAGAAGGCTGTGCCGCAGCTGTCTCCCATCTGGGACTTGCCTGGGAAGCAGGCACAGAATGCTCCTGATCACCTTGGGGGAGGCCTCTGCGAGTGGGTGCACTTGGGCCAGAGACCAAGCCAGGCCAGAAGGGACAGCCTGTGCTGCTGTGAGTCTGTCACCCATCAAAAGGAGGCCGAGCAAAGGCACACAGCCACATTGTTGGGAAGGCAAGCTAGCAGCATCTTTCTGATTTGGCCAGGCATGGCTGTCTCTGCTCCATGCATTCCCTCTTCTTGCATTTCATCTACTTAAAGGATGGTTGACCTATGCTCCTGAAGTCACTTCCACCCCAAACAAATTGCCCCAGTAACAAAGATTTCGAGAAGCTACCACAGAGGTATCTATAGGGTGATAGGCAAGAGGAGCACAGGTGGGCAGTTCTGATTTTTGAGAGTATTGTAGTGAAACGATCTGCATATGCCTCTGGCACGGTGAGGGGAAGTGTTTCTGAGGTCTTATCAGTAAATTTTATACATATATAAAATATACATATATTTATTATATATAAAATATATAAATGCATACAACATATTTATTAATATAAAATATTATTTTTATATTTTTTAATATTTATATAGTTATTTTTTGTTGTTCTTTTTCATTTAGTTAGCTGAACCTCAAAAAAAAAGAAAAAAAATAGAAACCCCACAAAAAAAGACATTTGAGACATCTGTTTTTGTGAGTGTGCACATTTCCATGAGTGTGAAGTTGTTTGATAGATAAAATCAGATGTTGTGTACCAGTTGGAACATCAGTTAAATTGTTTAAAAAAAAAAAAAAATGTAGCACAAAAGTAATTTCTACTCCTTGGATCTTATGATAGGCAAACTAGCAAAATTAAAGCACTAGAGCCACCTTCTGACTGCACTGAAATTGCTGCTTTCTGGTAATGGTGACAGAGTTAATACATTAAATGGAAGGAGCACAGTACGTACATTTCAGTTCTTTGTATCACTCCCCAAATGGCATGGTTCAACAAATACTCTTTTTTTTTTTTTTTTTTTTGGCTATAAATACAGAGCCTCCTTTTCTTTTCTTTTCTTTTCTTTTCTTTTCTTTTCTTTTCTTTTCTTTTCTTTTCTTTTCTTTTCTTTTCTTTTCTTTTCTTTTCTTTTTTCTTTTCTTTTCTTTTCTTTTCTTTTCTTTCTTTTTCTTTTCCCTTCCCTTCCCTTCCCTTCCCTTCCCTTCCCTTCCCTTCCCTTCCCTTCCCTTCCCTTCCCTTCCCTTCCCTTCCCTTCCCTTCCCTTCCCTTCCCTTCCCTTCCCTTCCCTTCCCTTCCCTTCCCTTCCCTTCCCTTCCCTTCCCTTCCCTTCCCTTCCCCCTTTTATTTTTTTCTTCTTGTCTGGAGCTTTTTCATGTGTGTTTCCATCAAGTTAGAAAAGGAAAAACAATTGTTCTCATTTCTAAAAAAAAAAAAAGAAAAAGAAAAAGAAAAGAAAAAGGAAAGCCTTTTATAATACCCATTAGAGAAGTCACAAATCAAAACACATAAATAACACTAAAAATATAGCCCAGTGCAACTCTCTAAACAGAGAGGAAATAAAAGAAAAATCTAAACATTTTGGCTCACATTTTATCCCAAAATTCTCTTCATATGCAGTGGCTATAAAACCTAGAAGAAATAAACAAAGGCAGTTTTATAAACTTCATAGTACATGTTGTACAAGATTATTGACATTACCTTATGCCCATGGCAACTCAAATCTTGCTCGCTTATATCCCTGTGAAACTCCACAGAAGTCAATAAACTTGAATGGGTGCAGAACAGAATTTAGCCCTGCATGTTTACTTAAATCTTAACCCTTGGTGCATACATTCAAATCCTGGGATGGAAAATGTACACAAATAGTTTCCTAAAAAACTTTTTTGCCTATATTTTTATATGCAAATATTTGAACTGCTATTCTACACACATTACCTGTGCAAAATACATAACTTGTCATAGATGCTCATCTGAAATGTTGCTAAGTGAGCTAGCCTCAGTGCTACGCAGTGTTTATTTGGATAAAGTAAGTTTGAAATTTACTACTTGTTAAATGGGTCTGTTAAAAATGTATCAAGCCTCATCTCACATATTGAGTACATTTGGCATTATTGCAAATGCTTAACAAATGTTGTCAGATTTATTTTATATAAGTCACACTTATGAATTGAAGCAGAATTTTATTCT
>CM074576.1:170882109-171074609 GCA_037305975.1 Chrysolophus pictus
ACTAGATACTTCAAAGGTGGCATCCGTAAATGGAAGAAATAAGGAATGGAACCTCTCAGAGGGATTTCCTTGCTCAGCCAGAGGCATGTGAGAATCTCTCTGTTCCTTGACACTTCAATTATTTGTATTTTTCTTCACTGAATTCTGGGGAAAATATTATGTAAAGTAGAATTGATGCTATAGGAAAGGATGGAGTTGAACCCTAACTGCAGGTCTTGGAAGCAGAATGAATAGAACAACACTTTGTCCAGGAGTGATGAACATCATAGAGGTGAGGTCATGCTTCTGGCATTTGAGAAAATTAATTGAGAACTTCATGTTATGTGCCCCTATATCCATGACCTTATAGATGAACATCTTATTTGCCCTCCTCAGGATCACCTATTTATTCTCATGTAATATCCAGATCTTCATTAATATTGTTAATACCTTGCAACATCTTGAGTATATACAATTATCAGAGAGCCAATCCTAAATTTTACTACAATCAAATTCATGAGATGGTATGTTTATATTTTCTTCTCACTTATGCAAGCACAGACACTGTGAAAAAAAACACAGGAACATCAAGAAAAGAATTACTAAGTATTTTGGAGCCATCATAGCACTGTGAGAGTGAATCTCTAAAGGTGATGATAATGTGTCTCAAATGCAGAGTTGTAGTCACTGTTGTTTTAAAGAAATTAATTTGAATTGAAACAAGCAGAGAAGTGTCAACAGAAAGATCAAAGTCAAGGAATATCTTTGTTAGAGGTGGAAATTAGAATTATTTAGCTGGTATAATCTGACAAAATAAAATTGAATACATAAATGAATGATGGGAAGAGCTTTGGGAAGGAAGAAAAGAAACCATGGAACAATGTCAGCACAACATTTGGGTATGAAATTTTCAAGAATAAACAGGCTCTAAAGGAGAAAAAAAAAGTGAGATCAGAGCAAGATCCTAAATATCTTTCCAGTATCACATCTGGGAGTAAAAATTCCTATGCTGTTTCAAGGTGTGTGCTGAGAAGTTAATGAAACACAATATACCACCTGATTACTAGTCAGATTAGAGGCCTGATTCAGTAATCTAGAAGGCTTTTCTTAAGATCCAGTGTCTGTACTTCTATGCAGATTTAACAGAGTGGCCCTGTCCAGACTCCCTGAAAAAACAGAAAGGCAGCTACCTTCTTCTACATTTCTTAAACTGAACACGTAGTCGTGTTTAGGGTGTCAGTAAAATGTATTTTCTTCCTTGTATAGCCTCATTTATACCCATTATTTTTTACCTCCACATATGATGGCAGTTTTTCTGGTGGGTTTTCTTACCGCTTAGGCTGATTATTGTTTGCTTTAGAAATTCAAAGAGGCATGATGCACTGTAGGCTTCCATCACCCGAAGCCCCTAGAGAGTTTGAGGTTTACAGATAAATTGGTACTGCCCACAACTAAATTCAACTCTGTTGCATGCTTACCTGCCTGGCAGCTGTGGAGCACATCCTGCTGCTAGCAGGCGTCTTTGAGCTCCAAAGAGTCCTTTGATAGCTATGCCAACAAAAAGTTACTACAGCTTCTTTCTTACTTAACTTATTCTAATCACCAAATATGTGGATGTAGGCAGGAAGCCCAGGATCTGGCCATTTCCTGTCCACTTGGGGGAATACAGTCAGGACTTCATTTGCTTCTGTGCACCTGAGTGTTAGGTTCAAAGAGTTTATTCACTTCAAGATAAAAGCTATTTCAAACTGTAAGAACAATCATCATTTTTTTTTTAATAAGTGTAAGAGATGGTCAGCTGTAACAGTGTTTGATGGAATTCCTGTGGATACACTGATTGATTAAGCATTTTAAGACCTGTCTGTTCCTCTACAGTACTCTACAATGTTATACTTCACAGTATTTGTTTTCATAAGTCTGCACGGAGCCCATAGCTAAAAATACTTATGAAGAATATTCAATAAAAGAGAACTTGAGTATGCTTGAGAGCTATGTTCTGCCTCACAGATGTGACCTGCATTGTGGGACTGTGTTGCATCACACTCCAAGGTTAAATTAAAGCTGGCCTTCCACCTCAACGTTACCAGTTAAGGTGATTCTATCATAAGGATTTTATTGTATGTCTCATGATATTTCATATTTTTCTTAATCCCTGGTTCCTGAAGTCATACAATCCACTAGGGCTTAATGTTTTCATTAAAAGGAAAGAAGTTTCTAGTTCTTACAGAGTGGAAATCAGCATGCCTGAGAATACTCTTACAGCTGAATGAATGAAAAGAAGCCTGGTTTAGTATTTATTTGTTATTTACACTCTGTGATCTTAAACTTATCTCATGAATCTAGTTCCACTTCAGGGAAATGCTAGAAAGATCAAGCACTATGGCTACATTACGCTGGACATAGCCAGCTGCCAATTCTATTAGCTCTGGCCACTGACACTATTTTCAGCCAGTTGTGTATCAGTTGTACGCTTCAGTCATACATTACACTTAGGACATTTCCTTCCTGATGGGGTTATTTAATTGAATCTAGTCCTATTACTCTTGTCCCACTTATTGCTGTCTTCCCCTTCTAAGCCATGTTACCAATGTGCTGCTGCTTTGTGTTGCAACTAACTCTTCTTTCTTTGGTCAGGAACACGTTACTCAGGCACTCAAGCTAATTTTTCCTCTCATTTGCTTGCTGTAACAAAGACATTTCATTCATACGGTACACAGTACCTGTCACTTGTATCTAGCAGTCTATTCCTCTATGGAGGACATGTCACCCATGATAGCTAAGCCAGCTGTCATTCACACACAGCACTTCCAACCTTATATCTAGGGCATGTCACTCATACACTTCAGCTGTCCCTTACACCAGATGTCCTTTAACTCTAGCACACCATTCCTCTATCTGCTACATGTTTGTGTTCGTTACAGCTGTCCCTTTTCCCTATCACTTTCCTGTCCTGTTTGGTAAATGTCATTCAATTGCTCACTCCATCTGTCTTCTTGAGTAAGAAATCCCTTTTTTGTCTATACGTTATCTTCCTTAAAAATGATATTTTACTTGCACGTTATGGCTGCAGTTGCACCTAGCACTTCTGAGATAGATTTGCAAGAGTTGTAGAGACCTTAACGAATCTCTAAGCATTCTTAGTTATCATCAGCATTGAAAACTCCCTCAATTCAGCAGGTGTCAATAACACACTATATCTACTACACTGAAGCCCTTTGGGTGTCTTAGGTTTGATAGGTGTGTAAGAGCAAAACAGCTTTCTCCAAGGCAGTGTTGAATTTCCTGAAGTTCCAGTTCATGGTTAGACTCACGAGAGATTCACAAATCATGTATTCCTACAACTTTTTTTGCTTGACAGATCAATCACAATAACCATTTTCAGAGCATGCCTATTTGACAAAAAGCAGGGAGCTCATCCTTCCCTTTCAATGAGTGATTGGAAAGTACTGATCTAAATCAGGCATACATTTAAATTCTTCTTCCTCCTCCATTTTCTTCAAATAACAATTTAACATGAAGCCTTTCCTACAGCAGAAGAGCACCCTAACACAGGGATGATATAGAATTTTAAATACTATCTCTTATTTTACCCCTTCTCCTTGATATTTTTAATAGAATAGAAAATGCAAGTGATAGTGTAAGATGTGAACTTCTGACTTGTAGATAGCATTGTGGTTATATATTTCATGAAGAATGTAAGACCACATGAAAAGAGGTTTTGAGAACAAGTCTTTGGCTGAATGCCTCCATCACTGAGTGATACTAAAATGTGTCCTGATATTTTGTTTATGTTCTTTTATCTCTTTGTGAAAAGGCAATTATATCATTTAATTACTTCACTGCAGGAAACAGTTCACAGTGAAGAAAGTTGTGAGCAAACAGACATCTTATGAAAAGGGAAAATCCATTCTCTGCTACTACTCTTCCCACTGTTTCCTACTGCCTAGCTTCTGGTTTAGTTTCCTTCCACTGGCACATAACATGACTTGGGAAATAAGAAGAGAACAAGTTGGCAGTTTGCTTGAAAATTAGATATCATATTTTTAAGTCTTTCTTCAAAATACAGCCTTTCATTTGTGTGTAAAATGGATAGCACCAGTTCACTTGGAAGTGAACAATTATGATTTGATCCATCATGATTTCAATAACATCAGTTTTCATGCTGACGATCCTTTGAATCTGAAGTTATATCTTTCCTTGCAAACAGCTTGCAAAAAATCACGCTATGGTTGTTGTTCTGGTCTTCATTGAGATAGAACTTCATGAGGTCTGCTTACTCTCTGCTGATACACTGTTGAATTTTTCAGTCTGTCTACCATCACTTTTTCTCACACTTCTCAAAACAGAAGGGCTAGAATTGCAGGCAAAATAGTCTCACTTTTGTAGTTTCCAATTCTAAGTTTCTAATAACAGCTGTTGCTTTACTTTTTTACAAGGCCTCAATCCAAAACTGCTGTTGACTTCTTATAAGTTCATTCTCCTGTCTGATCTTCTTTCTGTTCCTGTTTCACCGGTGTCTAAGTGTAATTTTTTTTACCTACCTCTTGACAAATCGCTTTTCTTCCTTCAGAGATTCCCAGTTCACTTGCACCGACCACTTTTTTGACCACTTTTTCATGCTACATACTATCAAAAATCAGACAAAAAAAGATTATACTTGACAGCCCAACTGTAAATTTATCCTCCGTTACTGTTAGTCCAATATTTACCTTCATAGTCTGTACTATTTCTCCAGTGGTAGTGAATAGCTTCTCTGCAATCTCAGTGACATTTTCATTTTCTTTGACTCATTTCTTATTCAACCCTCAGTTCCTTTCTCTTTCCATTTCTTTTCATGCTATTTCAACAATTTCTTCAAAACAAAATTGCCAAGACATGAATTTGGCCCTCTATTCACTGCTTTACTGTTTTCCTCTTCTTTCCATAATTCTTCCCTTACCTAATCACAAATGTTTTCATTGACTCTTTTTCTTTAACAACAGCACAGTTTATACCAGAGATCCTTTCTCTTTCACTTTTCTGATTGTGTATGTACCTATTCTGTGCTTTCATATGTGTAACAACTTTATCTTCCTTACATGGAAGCCCTTTGCTTTACTTCTTGTGATTCTTTCTGTCCTGTATATTCCTAAGCTCCTGTATATTCCTAAGAGGATCCTCACATTCAATATCCTCTTTCATCATACTCAATTCAAATTTTGCTTCGTGATCTGAAATTGTCAAAACTGATCTGTACATGTCCTAAATTATCCTGATCTTCAAGAAATTTGATCAAAATCTCATTCCTAACCTTTTGTTTTCCCTAAATTCTTCAAAAGTCTCCTCTCATCCCTAACTAATTTGAGCACCCCTTTGCATATCAAAAAATCCAGCCCGTCACAGGAGCATATACTGCCTCTGCAAAAATATATTTAAGGAAGTGTGGCCACCATTGGAGGGAAGAAGAAAAGGAGAAGACATGGAAGAAAACATTCTGGAGACACACCTTTGGCACACTCATGAAAGGAGGAGCTCTTTGCCAGAGAAGATCAACTCTTAAGTACTGTGGCCCTTGAAAACCCACGCTGGAAAACAGCAACATCAGTAAGAAGCAAGGAGATAAGAAACCACCACATACTCTAACATCCTGTGCCTCTCAAAAACTCACCAAAGAAATAAGATAAAGACTAAACGTAGCTTGCAGAGAAAATAAGGGGAGTTGAGTCTAGAAAAGTAGGAGAAGTTGTATCTGACTGACACTGAACCTTCTGAAAGGGGAGATAAGTTGTTTTGCTATATGCTTCTTTATCTGTATTTCTTCTTCTTTTCTCCCTCAATATCCAATTCAGTAATTGAAAATTTGTTATAATTGTCTACAAATTATATTAATGAAAATTTCCATGGTCAAGAAGAATGTTTTTCCCTTGAGAAATGGATATGACATGAGAAAGGCAGGTCCATGGTAAAAAGAGAATGAAGGAAGGTCATCAATTTCATTTTTAAGGGAAAGTATTCTTCTAAATGGAATATGTGGTCAATATGTAAGAAGTTACCGAAGCATTTAGTACAGCCAAGCAGTAAAAGTCTCTATGCCCTTTACAATTGACAAACATCATATACTTATAAACTAATCATTAAAAAAGCATATGCACTGGTAGATTCTAAAAAGCCTATATCAGAGAAAACTGGTCTTGTGAAATGTTCTGTTAAATGTAGGTGCCTACATTCTTCCTAAAATTGAATGTTCCCTTGTTACTTCATGAACCTGAACCTTTCATAATGCCACCGATGTCTACAGAAGTGTAACCTATATGAAAGTGATCCTTCATGCTTCCAAAGATTCATTAGAGGATTTGAGTCTAGACTGCTAGTTCTCAGCTCTGATTTTTCCAGGATGAAGTTTCCTGCCACACAGAAGTCAGTGACTGTCCTGGCGAGGCTTTATTTTGACATCTGAAGTAGTGAAAAATCTTTACATCTACTTACTGCTTATACAGTGTGTCTCTTCATGAATAAAATTTCACTTACAACATAGCAAAAAAAATTATCCTACATAAATTGCTTCAAGATTTTCCACTGAAAGCACTTGCTACCTAATCAGGTCCCAAAAATTCCTCAGTGAACACCTAAAACTTGTTTGGTGTCATGCCTCTTAACGTCCTCATAAATTGATAACATCAGAATTATTTCACTGAATGTGTTTATAGAGAATAAGGTCGTCTACACCTGGGACGGGCTCTCAGAGGTGCTGACAACACTGCTGAAGCTGATTGCCTTAAAAACAAATACACATGGTTTCAGTTTATGTCTGCCTCTAACTTACCAAATATATTTACAGGTTTAGTCCTGCAGCCTGCTGCGTCAATACAATTGCATCCATGTGTGCACTACAGCAAAGCAGAGAGACAGATGATCCACCGTATATGGACTTTTCCCAAATATGCACTAAACAATTAGAGATGAAAAGCCTTCATCACTGTGTTTGTCTTTTCCTTACACTGAAGGTCACTGCACTGTCTATTCTTGATCTGCAGGGGTTATGATCTTTGGCTGACTGTCCCTAGCAGGGAGGAATGTAAATGTCTCACAGTGATCTCTGTAGTATTCCTTCACTGATCCCATTCGTCACCACCAGAGATGATTAGCTTCCTGGAGTACACTCCTTATTGACTGAAACCAGAAGTGAGTTCCACTTATGTGAGCTCCACTTAGGAGCTGCTAAGATAGTCCTTGTCAACAAATCTAAAGGCTTGGTCACTCTCCCAAAATTTCAGCCTTGATTTAGTAAGGACTTTTTTTTTCTTATTTTTCTTGAAGGAGATAGCATTAGCTTGGCTGTAAAAGCTTCCTTACCTGGCACATTCTGCCAAATTGTGAATTGGCCAGATGCCAGCTCTTGGAATGAGCTTGCGCCTGTTGAGAAGGGCTGTTTCCTCATCTGTATTTGTATCACACCAAGCACAATAAAGGCCCTGTCCTGTCTGGGGCTTGATAATTTTAAATGATAAAATCAGTCATAAGCTTTATTAATATTAATAAAAATATGTAGGTTCTAATTGTAGGTTGAGGCCCTGCAAGTTGCAATTCACTGACTTGTCCACCTTTGAAAATGGTCTGTATCCTACAGTAATTTCTTTGCTTCCTAAGTAGTATTACACAAAATTAAGTAAGATGAATCTGGACATTTAGAAATGGTGAACCTGAATATTTTAAGGAACTAACAGAAAGACTTTTTGAACTTTTGCAGAAAATGTTCATTAAACTAGGGATTTAGAGACTAAAAATAACCATTCACGGTAGAAAGGAAGAACTGGAAACATTCCAGCCAATTCATTTTACATCTAGTCATAATATTCAGGCATACAATGGAATAAATATGCAAACATTTAGGGAAATTCCAATTGAGAATTAAAATTAAGCTTATTGAAAATGGCCAATGTTAAAAAAAATCTAATCACTTCATAATCTGTAATTACTGACCAAGATCTCACCGTTTATCCGTTCAGTTGGAGACTTAGGCCTATATGGAATGGTGCTGCAGTCCAAGGTATTTGCATGAACAAAGAATTCAGTCCACACAGAGCAAATCATGGGAACGAAGCCTGCATAGATAGGATGGAGCACTATGGATAATGGACTGAAATAAGACATTATACAAAGCGCTACCTAATACAGATTTACTGACTTAGAGATAAATACTCATTAAAAGTAATAGATTTCAAATAGGTTGACAAAAGGAAGAAGAAAGTAATTACTGCAGTAAGTTTTCTCAAGGGAGAGGATTATCTAGGAGTGCCAGGCAGCATCACTATGGTCACTACTGGAATCCATCTTACATCTAATGACAACTTTGTTATCTCAGTTATAGAATGTAAGAAAAACTCACTAGTTGTACTTGAGCACCAAAGGCAAATTTTTAAAGGGATTAAGCAGAGTGGTCTTGGCCATTATGCAGGTGTAACAGATATTTCTGAAGTTAAAAATGACATGCCAGCAAAGCCTTCTCCTTTGCTGCCACTGTTGCAGTCGAAAAAGTATTAACAAACACATTTCTGCTAGTGAGATTTTCAAAGTATTGATTCTGTGTTTACATACCCAGATAAAGCACTGATGCTGGCCCAGAATTTCCTTGAACTTCTATTTCAGTTTGAAATCCAGGAAACCCTTGAGTGGGATTTTTCAAAATATATGGAAGAGTGTTCTGATATCTGTTCTGATTCTGCTTGCAGAACCTGTCAAATTCCCAAGGAGATTGATAGGTGCTGGCATACAGATTGTTAGGGTAATGCAACATGTATTCAAAAGGAGTTATTAGTTCTTGCAATAAAAAAACCAAGTGTGACACCTGTCAGGCTTCCAAGTATATAGATCCCCTAAAATGGGTAAGTACTTAAGTGCAATTTATGGAGAATTTAGGCATTTAAGTTCAAAGTGAGAACTATAAAAATCTCATTAAAAATTGGTACTTCTCACAAATGATTAGACCACTACTTGCTAGTCAGAAAATTTGTTTAAACCTTATACATTATAAGTCCTGGGGCCAACTTGGGTAGGCTTAAGCATACTGGTCCATAATACTTGTATAAAGTTAAAAATGAAAGAATAAATAAGATATCAGAGCCTGCCAAAATCACTTTGTTGGACAAACTCGGGTAGTACTGCTCACCTGAAAATATCTGAGTATAACAAAATGCACAATGACTCTGAATATTTTCTTTGAAAAATGTGAAAAGATCAGTAAAGCTTCAGATATCCCACCAGTGCATGCTCAGGAAGACACTTCTAAATGTAGGCAAAAGTATAGGATGCTGAAGGAACAGATAGAGGGATCCCGTGGGGACAATTCTGTACTATTTTATGCCTGGAATGTACCCAAATGCTATTGCAGATGTCACTCTTTGGCAACTTTCTGTATAGTAGAGTTAAATCCTCACAGGAGACTGTCTGCACATCACAGCTCTGTTTTTGAAGTACTCAACTGCATATACCAAAATACTGGTCTCCAGTATAAAGAGCCAGAGCTTTCATATACACTGGTGCTGAAATCACAGTAGACAGTATGCTGGATAGAAAGCTACTCAAATTTCAAATGAGATGAAAAAATGGATTGCCAGAATATAAGTTCTTCTAAGCATACTCAGCAGTCTGTACTTACATTGCTAAACAAATTTACAGTGATAACCTCAACAGCTAGAGCTTCACCTGCCAAACCCTTGTGAGCAATATGAGGATTTAACGTGGACTTAGGTACCTACAGCAGCAGATATTAGTGCCAGTGTCCTGTGTATCTAGGTCTGAGTACTTGAAAAAGTCTTGGTTTAAGCCAAAACACATCTTTTGAGTTATTTTCATTATCTAGTCTTGTTAAGAAAAAAAAAATAATGATGCCAATTTTCAGCAATCCTATTTCCAATGCAGTGCATTGGCTGTTTAACTTATAGTTGCAATTTCCATCATGCAAAAAGCTGTTTCCACATCAAAAAAGGAGGGACAGTATCTACTTGCAATCAGGTTTTAAATTATAAAGAGCAAATCCAAAGGTGGAAACTCCAGGTAGGAGGTAACAGTCAGGCTGAAAAAAGCAGAAGTGTCCAGCTTCCTTACATAGTAAATACCTCTTTGATTTCAGTGAGAACTTCTCTTGCTAATTAGCAAGGAGTAATGAGTGGGACAGGAACAGGGGATTTGGAACAGATGTATTACCAAACAGCATGGAGGCTGAAGTCTACTCCAAATGTCAGTATAACACAGAAAATATAGGACCAATATGTCTGAAATTCAAGTTTCATTTGAAGGGAAAGTAAATACTGTCATCAATCAAAGGATACAGAGAATAGCCAACAGCTCCCTGGAAAGTAGCAAAAATAAGAAATAACAAATACAAATACACATAACAAGCCACACAATAATTAATAAATAGGTTGGCTGTAAATAAATTAGTGTCTTATGGTTGATTGATAATTCTTTACTGAATTATACTTAGATTGAAGAATAAACTCCTGCCTTGGAGGACAAAGGAGACTGCCAGTAATAAAAGTAAGCATTTGAAAAACTCCATTTATGGATTTTGACTTATTCAGTGCTAGAGACTTTGTGCAAGAAACTAACAGAGCTGAAAAGATTCTCTGTTGTCTAAAAAAGCTGTTATATCTGACTGCAGAGCTCTCTCCTCTGTGTAGATAGTGTTAGAAACCCTACCCTACCAATCACTCTTTTTCATCAATCGTACTTTTAATGATTCAATTCGTATCCCAAATGTGGCTGACACTAAAATTGCCAGCAGATTAGAGAGTTACTAGAGAGAAGCAGATGGACAAAGAAGTGCAGACACATGGAAACTTAAGGGATAACATCTACTTCTGAGAAATTCCAATTAAAAGTACTAGAATCAAATAACAATTATCTGTGAACAGATTTACCTGTTTGTAACTTTCTGTAAACTACTTATGGATTGGAAAGGGCATTGTATATATATTGTCTCTTTTTTCAGAGAAATATTACCCTGGGAAGTGGAATAGTTGTGGGTGGGCAAAAACAAACAAACAAACAAACAAAAACAGGAAAAGAGAAAGTTTCACAGAGAAAAAAAATGCAGAAGAAAACAAACCTACTTGTGAAATGCAAACATGATAAACAATCTCAGAAACAATGGAGAAAAAAATGTAAGCATAGACATGAGGAGTCTATGCAGGAGTCTGTCTTTATATAGTTGATAATATGGAAGATAAATAGTGGGCATAATAGTCTTTAAATTCCTTGAAATAAATATTATAAAGTATGTATTTAAGATGTATTAAGATGCATTTACATCTCAAAATGGGTAGGATAAAGATAACTGACATGAAAATAAGACAGGAAGTGCTTATCTGAATATTAAAAAAAAGATGTGATCTGCAAAAGAAACAGTGGCATCAAAAACTAAGTTAAAGTTGACTTTTGTCCAAGATTTTATAAACAGAAATATTTTCTAACTCATTCAACAACAACAACAACAAAAATCATATATGAAATGGTCTTGCAAAATAAGGGCCAAGAAGGAGGCTAGACTGAGTAAGGAATGAGAGTTTAGTGTTTTTTGTTGTTATCTAGCATTGTGTCATAGTTTTATGATTTTTGGTTATCAGTCCACATCATAACATCACTGGGGGTTTGACTGTGGATGCTCAAGTTCCAGGTGCCTGTCTGGAGGAGAAGAACAACTACATTCCCCAGGGGGCTTTGCGGTCAGCAAGGAGATGTAACTCCCAGCAAGGTCACTTGATGTTCTTTTCTTTGCCTGCTCTGCTTCGCCTGCACTTCTCCGTCTGCTCGTCTCCGTCTGCTTTTCTTCATTGGCTCAACTGGACTGCACTTCTCACCTCAGCGTTGTGGTGAGGCCTATCCACCTTTCGCACACACTCCCTCTCTCTCATTATATTTTGCCGATACTATATTTAGTAAATTAGTTTGTTTCACCTCAGATCGTTGCCGCTGTTTTCAATTATTTTGGGTCCCCTGTTTCCCTTTTCCGGAGGCGCAGATCTGCAGATCCCTCCGCCCTGCTAGTCATGGAACCGGGCCGAACCAGCCCGTAAACCGTTGACACATTGAAGCTAAAAATCCAAGCCAAGCTTGGGAATCAATTTAGTGCAGCTAAATTGTAGGCAGATATAAATTGTTCACAAGATATTCATAAAATCTGGGACTAAGAATATAGTAACAACTGTCATGACATAACCAGGTTAAATTCCTTTCAGAAGAAGAACCTGCCTAGAAGAGCATCATTTCTATAGTTAACTAAGCATACAAGTGGAAACAGTTCTGAAATCAGTTGCCACAGCTCTCGGGGGTTAAAAAGGGAGAGATGGAGAAAGAGAAAAATAGCTTTGTCAACATGAAAAATACAGTCAGTAGTAGATGTGTTTGAAAAAAAGAAAATACCTGTAAATGAATTTTATTAGCAGCCTGATCACATCAGAGAATATAATATCAGAGAGCCAAATTTGGGCAGATCTATAGTCAGATGAGGAGGACTGAAATGAACATACTCCAAATTGATGGAGTATGTGTAAACTGTAATTTACAAACCATTAATTGCATCCATCATTAGGTGTATAAATCTAGATTATACAATCTGAAGTACTCTTAATAGACAATGGGAAGAAAACACAAAACAAAGCAAACAGGCAACAACAACAAAAAAGCCCTAACACTTTCTTATCATAGACACCTACTTATGCTGAGAACATATGAAAAGTGGATTTCTGCAGATTATGTATTTTATAACTTTTACTTCTGACTTGATGTAATCTGGTCCCATTTTTTAATATTGAAGCTTAGTTACCTATTTAATTCTATTCATAGTCTCAGTCTACTTTATATAAGCATTTGATTTCTTGTATTTGGATAGATTCGTTCTATTATCTAAGAACCACTGAAAGTGCTCTCATAAATATGGTTTTCCAAAAATCAAATTGAAAGTATTGTTTTAAATAATTTTTCGTTTCCAGACTTGGAACGACCTGAAAACATTCCTGCCTCATCTCTGAAAAATCACACTACATGGCACTCACTCATGCAGATGCAACATTCATTTTCATGTATATTCTTATTTGTTGATAAGCCTGTGACAAGTATGTCTCCTGTCAACTAATTAGTAAGAACACTACAGTGGTGTCAGTAGTCTCCAGCTTGTTGTTGACAGTAGCAACAATAAAAAGATCTGATCATGGCAGTTGGTAGCCTATGATTTAGAAAGACTACAGTTTAATTGATTCAGTACATATCTCAGTGAAAAAGTACAGAGGCTTTCTATCTCTGGCTGAATATTTATCAGCTTGCATAGTTTTAAGATCTTGAAGGGACAAGGAAACTAACCTACCAACAGGAAAGAGTCAGTTCCCAGCTAAGAACATTCTGTGCGAGTGGTTCCAGAGTCAAATTTTGCAAAGATACATCTAAGAACAACCATACTCAGTTGTGATATCCCCACTGCGATGTACCTTCCCTTCCAATTCCTAGTCTTCTCTTCAAGGCCCAATCACTATATTACGTTCTCTCCTTGTATCTCCACTCAATATTGAAATTTATTTGAGTAGAATAAAAAGAAATGAGAAAAAAAAAAAAAAAGAAGAAAAAAAAAGGGGGGCCTTCTGTGAAAATAAGAAATCATTTTATGGAATCTAGAGACTTCTAAATAAATAGATTAACAAAGATATATTCTATCATATGAAGTACTTAAAGCCTATGGTTTTTTGTTTGTTTGTTTTAGAAACTTAGGGAAATAAAAAATATTTTCCTTATTCTCGGGAAAGTTTGGTAATATCTTTGAACATTTATTTCAGTATAGCTGCCCCACAGAACAAGCAGAGAGAGATGCCATCTGTGTTTCATTTGCAACTGTGCTGCTGACTTGCTTTGACACCTTGAACACAGCATTCAGCATTACAATGGCTCAGCTGTAAATGATAATTAATTACAGTTGTGTCCAAAAGCTCCAGTCAGGATGAGGCCCAAATATGTCTGCTACTTCACAAACTAGGTCTGACAGTGTCCCTGCCCTGAAGAATCTAATTTAAAACAAGATGCAACAAGCAATTTTGACACAAAAAGAAAGAAGGGAATAGACAAGAAAGAGGAGGATAATGAAAATAAGATAATGAGGTTACTTAGGGAGCTATTACATGTTCCAAAGCATTAATTAATTGATTAATTAATTAAAATTAAATCTCCCTAACTGCACCACAACCTTTCTACCACTGATTTTGTGTAGATGCCATTGTAGAAGAAAATTCTGAAGAGGTACTTTAAGGATGGTTGGGATTGAGGCCTTTGGATTAAGTCTGACAGGTTAATCTATACATCAGAGTAATACAGAGAGAAGAGCAAAGCTGATAAACAGAAATTCAAGTGTAATATCTCTGAGGAGAAGCAACGTGTAAAATATAATTTAGAAAGGGATCATAATTTTTACAAATTTTTCAAATTTGTAAATAAAAAGACATTTTACTAAAATTCATTTTCTTCATAATTTTATTGCAAATATTATAACTGAATAGTAATTATAGAGCCACTTAATGGGTACCATAAAATGAAGTTTATTTAATTTTCCTTATTTTAATTTTCTAAAATAAGGAAAGCGGGATAAAGTTAATTAAAAGTTAATTACAGCATAATGAATCGTTCACACTCACTGTGCCAGTGTTGTCCAAATGATTACTGATGTCATCCTTCCTGAGCACTCTTGCTATTTTCATTGAGCTTTTTCTCTCCAACAATTTGAGATGTCTCCCACAAGCCTCCTTTTGGTTCCAAAGTCATTAGGAATAAAAACCAATTTATTTCCTTTTTCCCCCTCCCTTTTTTCCCTTCCCTTTTTCTCTTTCCCTTTTTTTCTTTTTCCCTTCCCTTTCCTCCCCACTTCCGATTGCCTTTTCAATTTGATAGAATGTACCTATAAAATTTGTTAGTAATTGTTTCATTTCCTAGCCTGGCATGTGTAGTTAACCTTGAAAGACTGATTGGACATTGCCTGCGCTGAACCCAACCTTTACTGGCACCACAAAGGTCGCAGAATGGCTCTCAATGAACCTGTGCCTTGAGATACAAGATTCTGCACATACTGGAATTACAGTGCTTTTACTGCTCATTAATTCATCATTAAAAAGATGTTAACTAATCACTCTCCATAAGACTCCATTTTAAAACTCCCTCTGGTGTGAAGTGCCCCAAACCTAGAAACCTGAAACCTTTTTGGAGTGGAAGATTATCTGTGAAAAATATATTTGTTGTATGTCTTAATGAAAACAATTTAAGGAGAAAGAAGATGACATTTCATACCTCTGTGCCTGTGTTATAGGAACATCCAGAAACTCCACCACCACTCACCTTTATTTTTCTAGCTGTTGCATAAAGACAGGAATTCCTCATTCATAAGCTCTTCAGTCAGCGATGATAGCATGGCAAAATTCTTATGAGTATTATTAAAATAACACAGCTCCTTTCCTGAGGCACAGCACTGCACGCTCTTAGTATCCCAACAAGTGTTGGACCGAATAATCCAAACTGAAAAAAAGAATGTTAATGTTAAATTAAGCACTATGAGAGCATGCCATCAGCAGTTGGTAAGGTTTATAATGTTTTGGAAAATCATTCTCATTGCAATGTATTTTAATACATGAAAATAAATGCATGATGTACAGCTTAGATCAGAGAAGTTTGATATTTGACAGTTTAGATACATTAGGTGACATGAGACGTAAAGGAAGAAGCCTTAATCTGATAAATTTAACATTTGAAAAAGATTGAATGGTTATATGCAGTAGAGACATAGGTGAGGCAGATCCAGTGTGGTGGTGAAAGAACTCCCTGGTAACTTCTACAGGCAAAAAAGGATGTCTTGATTAGAAGTATCCCATCTGCACATAGATCATTACCAAAACAAGACTAAAATGTCACTAAAACCCAACATTTTAAATCACTAAGATACAAGAACCAAAACTACCAAGAAGGACTTGTTCTATCTCTTCATATGTACAAATTATGATATGGTCTGAATGTAAATACCTTTCTTCCTACTGCCTTGTCAATAAGAGATGAAGATAAGATCATCTAACCCACAGTCTAGATTTTGGCCAGCAGACTCAGAGGTAGCAGACATGAGCTATTACCCATCAGGCAGATGGCTCTCTAGAGGAAGAAACAATGTACTCTTGTTCTGCCATTTGCAGCTGTTCAGAAGACAGCAGCAAGGTGCTGAAATTTCCACCCCACAAGGGGAATGTTGGTCTAAGTTTGAAAGTACTTAAAGACAGCTTAGTCAAACACATACAATTGGCAGATGTTTTTGAAAAGCAGTGTAAAGTAGTTTACATTTCAGTCTATCATATGAGAAATGTAGGAGCTGTTCCAAATTCTGAGCCCTTATGTGACATCTCAGTTATCTGATTTGTCAAATGAAACCAGAAGTCATTGCCTGCTTGTGAGTGTAGGGTTATGAAACCTTCATTTACAGTAAGATTGTTATTATAAAATTTAGTAGTAGCATTTGGTGGTCTAGACAAGAAGAAATTTTCTCTTCCTGCTACAGATCAGTGCACAAGAAAAACCCAGACACTTTGGCAGGTATCACATTTGCAAAAATTAATAGAATGTGCTATATTCTCTTGCACTCACTAGTGATTTAGCAGAAAAAATGGAAATAATTATTCATACATACTATTCTGTGTCAGAAAGATGCTGTGGTAGTTATTAAATTAAAGTTTGGAAAGCGCTCTGATTATTAACTGCACAGAGGTTAGGCTTGTTGTCAGTATTATCACCATCATTTTGACAACCTGAAAGGTGGACATGAACTGACATAAACCAAGATTTTTGGCAACAAGAGTGTTGACTATTGTGAAGATAGTCTCAGTAACAGCAACACCTTTCAAGAGATTATTAGCAGTGGGGTGTGGGTTATATCATCATTTGCTTTGATGTTGATATCAAGAAGTCAACCAAATCTCAGTGGAGTCAAAGGAATGTAAGATTCTCAGTACAACTCCTTTGCTACCCTAAATTAGTCATCGCTATTGGAACAATAAATTGTAATCTTAGAAATACTGTTTCTTTCCACTGTTTGCAAACAGTGTTTGGTGGCTAGCATAGATGTAGATGGATTCAGGTGTGTCACAGGCCTGATTAGAGTCCTACAGCTCCCTACCAAGGCAGCAGGAGGACAGGAGTTTAGGTGGTAATCTTAAATTTCCATCTAAACAGACTACTATTATTTGGAAGTCTTATCACACAGATTACATTAAATGGAGAATTTTATCCATGCTGTCTGATTTTCATCCACACAAAAAATGGAGAGTCTCTTCATTGGAATCATTGGGTCATTTGCCGGAATAATGGACTTATCCATAGGCCTAAGTTTTGCTTACTTACATTTTCTGCCATACATCATAAATGTCTTCACGTTGAGTCCAGAGAGAACAGGTTTAGAACTCTGATAAATCAAAAACATTTGGGGTTATACTGATGGAAAGCCCAAACTGGCATCCTCCAGCAGGTACGGTCTGAATATGGTGAAAATCTGATGGCTGATGTAAAGAGAATGTTTTGTTCAAATGACTTACAGCCTCAGACAACAAGCACTTGTTCCACAAAAATGAGCAGGGTGGTATGTTTCAGGAAAACAAAAATTATGCAGCATCAGGCACAAATGCCTTCAACATTGCCAACTAAATGAATCTCTGCAGGGAAATGTAAATACAGAAGCCATTAAAGACTAGTTAATGTACATTTTAAGTCTCTAAACAATAATACTGAGCAGATTGGTAACAGAGCCCTTCATAATTTGTAATCTCTGCAGAAACAAAGAACTTCTGTTGTATTTATTATCAGATAGCAACATTCCTGCCTTGAAATCCAAATACAACAGAAACCCCATTGCACTGTGCAGTTATTTTGGTCATGAATAGGAGCTCTGTTTAAGATCAGCAGGATACGTTCACCTAAGAGGACACTATGCTTCTGAAAGTTAAGTTAGAAACTGTTGACTCAGACTGCTGATGAACATCTCATAGCTTCAGGCTCCAAGCCTCTCCATTTGCCTTTTTATTTTTTCTTCAGCAGAGCTCATTTAATTTGTAACATATCCAGAGGGTACTGTGTCCTCGAGTATGACAGCACATATGCAATAAATAACACAGTATTATTGCTAATTTTTGTGAAAAATATTTTGCTTGGGAACACAAATGCACAAGTCAATTTCTTCAGATTGGGTGTTTTAAATAGCTATGGGTTGTGGTTACAATTGTTTACTGGAAAAAGATCTGTTATTACAATACAACTATTAAAAGTTATTCTGAACTCTATGAAAATAAAGACATGAATAAGCTAAAACGTAAACAAAAAATGATAAAATACACTAATAAGTCATACTTCTAAATCTTCATGCAAATATATACACATATATATTTATATATGAAAATTATCTGGTGAAATAATTCAAGGTAGCAAAGCACCATGGAGATCAGATTGCCATGTCATTAAAACTAAACTACTTTGGGATTTTTTTGACTGTAGAAGGAGATGGCACAACAAGACTTATCTAGGCACTGGAGGTGAGACTGAAGCACAGTGAGCTAGAAAGGGAGATTCCCATGGAGTCCAGCAAGCTTTATTTCACCCCCTGAGGCACTGCATCCGCAGTGAGCTTCATGCACAGAGGAGCCACTGTATTCCTGGTATGTACAGACCTATTCACTCTCCTGCCACAGGGAGGTCAGAAGATTGGGAAAGCGTGGAACAGTGATGCTTGGTGCTAGCTAGATGTGAGCCAGCTTTGGCTGTTTGCAGGATGACTGTAGGCACATAAATCTTAAGAACCTGCATCCAGCATGAACCTGGAAATTAATCTAATATTCCACATATTTGTATGTGAATATGTGGAATATTCCATGTTCTATCTGAATTTTTCATGCCTCAGAAATACCTGCATGGGCCTCCATTTCGTGATGAACGCATGCCTCCATCAAAGCAATGCTGCACAGAATCACTCTGGGAAGCCTGATCAATTCTTTCATTTTTTTTAAAATTCTGTTCTTGACTATTGAGTCCAAATGGATACTGATATTTTCTCTCTAAAATTCAGCAAATATTTTATTTCCATGTGGATGACTGAGTGCTGACACAGATTGTCCATGGATGTTGTGAAGTCTCCTTCCTTGGGGGAATAGTGCAAAAAAAAGCCTCCTGGACACAATCCTGAGCAAGGTGTTCTGAGCGTCCCTGCTTGAGCAAGAAGTTGGACCAGATGAACCTAGAGGTTCATCCCTTCCAACCTCAGCCATCCTGTGATTCTGTGTTTCCGGACTATTTTTGTTTCTAATGCTGATTTGTATTGGAAATACTTCAACAGTATGATAGCCTATCCTGTTCTGCTCTCCCTGACACTGAAATACATAGTTGTAGCAATTTTCTGCATTTTATTGCTTGTAAGATAAATCAGCACTAGTTTAAAGACTATATTTGCAATACTTATTCTTAGTCACCCCATCACTTATCTTATTCTGTAAGATTAGACTGCCTGGAGCTGCCACTGATATCAGAGGAAACCTGAAATACAGGGTCTGCATGGAAGTCTTCATAAATACCATGACACTGTCAATAATTCTTTTCTTTATTAAAAAAAAAAGAAAAAAAAAAGAAAGAAAAAAAAAGAAAGAAGGGTGACAATAATATGTATGTATATATAAAAAACCTTGGAAATGAATTACTGGCTTATTTTCCTTTACATATTTTTTTCTCTTCATCAGCATCCTCTGCTGCATAATGCATAGACACATAGAAGCTGATGAATGTAAGACTTCATCAGTTACTGAAGTTAAGCTATCCTGGTACTGTCAGTGAACAGAAAATACTTCAAAATGTATATCCAGCATTTTCTCACATAGATTTACTACAAAGGACCACACGACAAATTCCCTACTGCTGCAGAAACCCAAGGTAACAATAGTTTCCTTCGTTCTTTTATTTTTTCCTTTGATATTCTGAAGCTCTGAGGTATTTCTTAGTTTTGCACTCACCATCTCATATGTGCTTAGGTGAGAGATGAGTGTGCTGCAGAGGAAAGTGAATGCACAAGGTCTCTTAGATAAGTTGTGTTCTGGCCTGTTATATAACAAATGGGACCAAGTGACTTCCGTGATTCTTCTCATGTCATACTTTCCTATTTAGATAGGAAGAGAAGAAAAATACACTACCTATATATATATATTTTTTAAATATATATTTCTCTAGATAGTTCTCCCCTTCTTCCCTAGTGACTGGATGACAATGACCAGATTCAGAAAAGGCAGAATTACAACATCACAGGACAAAAACTTTCACATCTCCAGTAACAAACATTCTGTTTTTGTCTCCCCAAAAATATTTTTTAAAAAGCTGTGGAGTATTATTCTTTCACTTCCTATTTTTAATATCACAGCCACATCTGAAATCCTCAAAAAGCTATGTATAAAACCTTAACCTAATATGAAAATCATATTATATTGTTTTGTTCTGCAGTCTAATGAGTTCTTGTGAATTAAATGGGGTTCCATTTGTATTTGAATGGAAGACCAGAGAACTGTATTTATTCAGTTAGCATTTACATATATTTTCTGAGCAGTATAACAAAAACCAGTCCACTGGCAGGCAGCACTAGGCTATTTGTGATGCTTTGTGTGGACGTAAAGAATTTGAACACTCTTGTTTAACATGTCCATTTTTGTTTCCCAAAACAGATAACTTCAACATTCTAAGTAGATTCAGTTCTTGTAATTATTTTTGGATGACCTACATTTTAATGAATTTTCAGTTACCTGTTTACTCATCACCAGTGGGAATGCAATACATTTACAATCTCTTAAAATTTTGTTGAGGATGCTAAGAGGAAGTTTAGGGCCTTGATGAGGTATTGTATGTCCCAGCTTTAAAATGTAGCTCCATGATGTTATTGCTTGTAATTCTGATGCTCAATTTATTCCACAAAATATTACACCTTTGAAAGATAGCTGAGAACCTCAAATTCATCTTCTAGTCTTTACATTTTTCAAAGTAATTTGAGGTTACTGTAGAGAAAAATATTCAAATCAGTATGAACAAAACAGTAAGCAACTAAGTGTAAAAATGGGCTCATTCAGATAAAGTTTTCAGACATTTCTGATCCATTTCTGAAGTCTATATAGTTATTTAGACCACAGCTGAACCAGAGGACATGCTACTCCAGAATTCATATACATGTCCCACAAGCACTTTCAACAGAACAATATTTACATTTAAAAGAGACTAAGAAAGTTCATAAGTTTGCAACTGTCCCAAATTTTACAATTTTTCTGCTAGCAGATTTTGCTAAAGCCATTTAAAGTCAAAATGTAAATTTAAAGCTAAATTCCCTGGTCCCTCAATTCTCTGTAGACAAAGCACTCACTTGTAAGAAATTACTTTTACTCTGAAGTATTCTATTGCCACTGAAATAATGCTGTGGAAAGTAGATTTGTGTATATCAAAATGTGAGAAATATGTTAAGCACAACCACAGCAAGCAGGCATATTACACACATGCACTCACACACTAAAATCTGTATGAGAAAAAACCCAAAGGTGAATAAATGTCGACCTAAACTGCATATTCAAAGTTTTGAGGCTTTTAAAAAGAGAATCTAGATGTAGAAAAGATACTGACATCTTATATTTTTATTTCTTATGTTTTTCCAGTGCCTCAATCTTTATTTTTTAACTGAGAATGTTGTAATTAGAATGGCTCATATTAAAAAAGAAAAGAAAGAAAGAAAAAAGAAAAAAGAAAAATGACACCAAAACATGTAAATAATAGACATTATTATAGGAGCTTCTTAGTTTCCCCTTTCGATGCTCTAACATAGCTTTTGTAGATGCCTGAGAGAAACAGCATAAGCTCACAACCTTTTCTTTTCTCCTCCTCCTCTCTAGATACAAGATGCCTTTCTGTCTGTTCTTCTTTGGTTTCATTTCCACGGAGATATTTTGTTGTGCCATCAACCAAGCAGCAGAAGGAAATGTGTAAAGAATAAAGTAAAAAACAAGCGAGAGACAGAGAAAAATAACTGTTTCTTTGTTATACAGGACAGAAGGGTTATCTTTAATACCAGAAAATTTCTTCCACAAGCCTGATTTTCAGTGTATAACTCTGTAAAACCCAGCCAGATTCTCAGACTTAAAAGCTAGCTCATGCTTGTCCTAGTCTTTCTAAATGAGGCCATTGTCCCGCTGGAAGAGTGGGATGTGCTCTGCAGGGCTGCTGGCCATCCAGGTGGCCATGTGATGTAAAGCCGTTAAAAAGAAACTCCAAAAGCTCACTTGCATTTGCTTGGAGAGTCTGCATTTTGTTCTTAAAGCACTGAATTTACTAGGCAGAGTTTTAATGAAGGTCAAGAAAAGGGCCTGGAAACAGGGTTTATGAAAGTGTTGTAAGGTTCATTATTGTCATTGTGCGGAAAAGGATAATTTCCCTAAGAGAAATGGTGACATATACATAATAAAGTCCCTGTCCCTGTCATGACAGCTCCGGAGCATGCCATCGTTACCACCTATGTCACACTGCAGGTGTGCCTGCCATATGGGTGACAGCCGCTGACTTCTCTGATCAACACATAATTATCTCTGAATAAAAATGCACGTCGGAGCGGCTGGACATAATGGATTGAGGACCCAGGGCAAAATGCTCTTTGCCGTGTCCCGCAGCACCACCTGGGGGTAGGAGGGGGCTGCAGGGAGCCGTGGGAGCCAGGGCAACCTTGAGAAACCTGCAGCGACTGGGCCATGCCGAGGTTATCGTGTTTATCCTTCCTGTCTTCTTTTGGATGGCAGAGGTCACTTGGTTAATGGTAGGATGCCCCTGATGGAAAAGGTCCTCCTGATCAGGGCTATTCTCTGCTGATCTAGCCATATATCTTTCTCACAGCATCTGGATAGTTTCCATTTGCAGAGTCCCCTTCCCCCATAAGATAATAAATATCATATCACAAGGATGGCAGTGCTCCTTCATGGAACACTGACTGTTTATTAGAGGCAAAAAGTTTAAGAGAAATGCTAACAATGTTCATTAATGGCCTGCATCCAGGTTTAATGAGGCATGTCAATATGCGGACTGGGCAACATCAGTGGCATAATAGTGGTGGTAAATGGGAGTAATTGTATCCAATTGTACGGCACAGCTTCCAGGAATGAGCCCGAACTGCCAACTGACAATGACAGAGCAATTATGGGAAGGCAAGCGAGCTGTGTCAAATTAGCACTTGGTGAGAACTCATTTTTCAGAGATGTGCTTGCTCTACAACACCACAAGTGATAGCTACTTTATTGTGAGTGATAGGAAGACCAGCACTTAGACTGATGTTCTGATTTGTCAATAGCTGTATTTGAAAGCTTAGTGTCACAAATATATAGAGATATTCAGGGAGAGAGGCACACTGCTCATGATCCGAAGGATAAGAACGTCGCTGAGAAGGTCATCTGTCAGTGTGAGCTGTCAAAGAGAGATCACACTCTATGAAAAGAGAACATTCAGCCGACTTAAGTAATTACCTTTGACTGAGATTTGAAGATGTCTTCTTTTGTTGGCCTACATTGACTGCATAATTTATAATTTACTGCAATCAGTGAAGGGACAGGAATTGTAACTAAGAAAATCCTTATTTTATTTCTCATAATTACATTTCTTCTTTGCTCCCTTAGTGCCTTGGAACGAAGAAGTAGGATGTTGATGAAATCTTTTCAGTAACTCGCTCAAATCAGCTTAATCTTTTAGCATATCCTATCCAAATCAGAAGGTTTGTTTTGTTTTATATTTTTTGACTGCAGATATGAGCCATATCCTATGCCATCTTATAAAGTACACTACATTCTTAATGTGGCTTTACATGCTTTGAAGGATTACCAGTTGAAAAGGATAAAGGAATAATTCAATTTTGTCTTTCTAGTGCAGAATAAAGAAAGAAAAAGATTTGGAGTACTAAGCACTGAAATTGTAATCCACATCCTATTCAGAGATAGAGATCAGTTTGATATAGTTGTCAGAACTGCAGAGAGATAAGTATTGTAGCAAATATTTTAGAACTTTGTGGATTAATAGAATTTTCATTTGGTCGCCTTTTTTCCCAGTAATCTTGCTGGATCAATGTTTGAAAAGTAATTTCTTAGCCTTTAATAATCTTAAAAACAAAAGATAATATATGACCAATTATGCTCTGGGGTATAACAAGTATTACATTTTTGTTTTTTATCTTAATAGGAAAAAAATATCTACTTACATTTTATTAACTAAAAATATAGCATGAATTGTTATCAACTTAGCTTTTGATTTATTTATTTATTTATTTATTTTCAGTTTAAAAAGTCACATTGGAGACCTTTGGCCTTCCTTATTCTATTTGTCACTGTGGGCTGTTTGGTATATCAAAATTTCTGCCTCATACAGGGAAATCAGTTTATTGGGAGTGGCTGAATGATTAAGGAATTGTAACAAAAAGAGAGCAGGGATTAACATGCCTTCTAGCCAAAAACTGTTGTTTAATTCCAGGTATATTGATTAGCTGTAGAGTTATTGACAAAAGAATTAATTTAAGCACTTTAAGTCAATGTTACTTTAGTTTAAAACTCTACCTTTAGGCACCAGGAAATGCCAGTACAAAACTAGTCAATTAATATACTGCCAAAGTACTGTCACATTAAAAAATAAAAATAAAAAGGTTTTCTGTCTTCCTATCTTAAATTTTAGGTCGGATTTTTATGTCACTCTTATTTTCTAAGGTTCATCAGAGTCATATTTGTAATTAGTAATTGTGGGTTTAGTGATGTTTGCTAATTATTTAATGTTTCCTCTTAACTTTAAAGATTCTTCTAAAATATACTTTGTTTTCTTTAGTTTGAATTTCAGTACCTGACATTATTTTAAATTATATGCCTTGCTGATTCTGAAACACATTTTAATCATTATTTTTTTATGTTTCAGAATTCTTTAGGCCATTCAATTTCCCCTATTGTTGAAAGCTGTTTAATTCACAATGCCTTGAGTACAGGCCCGTCATCTATTCTATAGTGACTATACCACTTAATAATGGAATAGTGCATCAAAGTGCCACTTAGGTCTCAAATTGTTATGTATGACTGTCAAAGCGGTGAAAAAAGCAAAAAGGAAAAAAAAAAAAAAGAAGAAGAAAAAAAAGGAAAAAACCTTGATTTGTCTCTACTACTGGAACGTGAATTTGTCAGCCAGGTTTTGAAATCACAACAGCATTGCTTGCATCCCCAGCGAGATGTCGAAAAGTTGACAGGTACATATTTTTTCAACTACAAGCACTTCTATAATGAAAACTAAATACACAAATCTTATTTTATTTTTTTTTTTTTTTTGCTCTTGACAGATAGTTGTTGCCAATGGGATTTAATGTTCAGGTTTGAGTTGTCAAGAGAAATAACCAATAAGCAATCCAAGTAGTCAGTATACAGATATTCAAAAGCAAAATGCCTGGCTTATGTGATATACTGGGAAGATTTGAGTGTATAATTAACTAACTGAGGAACCAAGGACACTTAATCTTCCCTCTAATGGCAAGTTCAACCCATCACTGTCTCTCTCTGGGGGACAAACTGTAGCTTGTTTTCTGGTCACCAGGGCCTTTGGTTGTCATTTTGCTCTTTCTTATTTATCATATCCTTGAGTTCTGGCACTGCTCCTTTCATCACTACTCAGACACGGTAAGAATTAACAAGATAAACTATGGTTCATTTCTGAAACTCTATTCATCATCTTATGTATTTTTAAATTGGGACTGTTTATCTGCCTGCCAACTCTATATCACAAAATTATCCACTTCTTTTTCAGCATGCAGAAAATGAGCGTGCATGAGTTTAAAAGATGTATACTGGAAACCATTAACATAATCTTAAAAAATACTCAAAAAGCAGCCATTTATATTCAGACAAACCACTCATTTACATGGCACTGCATGATTCTGTGTACATGTGTGTGCGTGTGCACACATGGGTAGTATTTATGTGTATGGGAGACGGTGAGAAAAAGCAGTGATAAGGAAGAGGCTCAGGAATAGGATGTGGAGGAGGCCATACACATTTGCAATGAGTTGTAGGTCCCCCCCAGCATTCCTATGGGAGACATGGGAGAAAGCCTAGTGCAGAGAGCGTACTACCTTGTATGAGCAAGAGTGGAAGTATTCTTGCATTACTCCCATGTCTCCAGTGACGGAAAGGTGACCTTAATATGGCTGAAGAAAAGCAATGAAAAATCCTGTTTGCAAAGGAAACTGTGCTCATAGAAAGGCAATGAAAATGAAAAGAGGCAACTTTCCAGGGTTAGAACATGTAAAAAAATACAATACAAGAAGGCAGTAGGATATCTAATGCTTATTGTGCCATGTGCCAGGCTTGCAGACCACAAACTGAGACATCCAGCTGCACTCCTGAGTTTCTAATCTCTTCTGTATGCAGAGATGTGGGACACTGCACATAGCTATTCCAGAAGCCTCAGGCCACACGTACATCCAAAATGTACTTCTTTTACATATTCATGTAAAAGCGAGGGTGTAATAGTGACTTTGTAAACCTGTCAGTACTGTAATTGTACTTACTACGCTATTGATAATTTGTTCAGCAGTTACGACTTGCCAGGAAGAAGTTTTGCAAAACTAGATTGCACACAGAAAAAGGGAGAGCGAACAGATCAACCCAGAACCAGTGGTACCTAGGTAAACACAGAGCTTGAGGTATATCCTGTGAACAAAGAGTCAAAGTGAAGGCTGACACCACTGCCTGACTTGTTCTTAAACTGTTCCTGTCACTTGTGTGCAGTAAATCTGTCTGAATTCATGGATCATTGACACCATAGACCAAAACACTTAAGGTCGCTGATATCAAAGTAGCCGGTGTGCTTATGCATTATGGACTCAATCCTGGAAAGTTCTGGGTCCCTTCCAGCCAGCTTCAGCTGGACTTCAGACTGCTCAGCAGCTGGCAGGATAGGACTCCTTGTCTGCCTGGTAAAGATCTTTGCCATTCTGTTTGGAAAGATTGCACTCGTGTAGTAAATCTGTTTTCTGAAAAGCTTTGTCCTTCAAGTTAAAATATTAAATAATCTTGAATGTCCATTTTTATCTAACGATTATTTGTGTGTATTTTTATTTTAAAACAAATAAATTCTTGATTTGTCATGAACAGAGAATAGAAAAATACTTGAGACACTGATTTTGACAGTCTTTTTGATATGAACAGTTCCAACATTAAAACATCAATTGTCTTCCGTTTAGTGAAATTAAAAAGAAGTTCATTAGAACTATCCAAAGGAATGAAAGAGAATTATAATATAAGTAGTGATGGGCTCTTAATACAGTGGTAGAGATGACTGATGTTATTATTTTAACACAGGAAAATTTACTGCAGATGCTTTTGAGTCTAGTTAGGCATATTTGTCTATTTAGTGGAGCTATTTTCAAACACTAATTGTATCTGATATAAAGCTAACACTATGACTGATATACATAAGAGAGGCACTGTGTGTTGTCATCAGGAAGGCTGGATAGCTCAAGGTTATATGACTGGGTTAATAGGATAAGATTCGTGGTTTAACACCCAGGCTTCTAACACACAGCCATAAAGAAGCTGAATGAAATACTACAGGCTGTCTCCTCCCAGGAAGCAGTCTTCAGGCCTCTAGTGATTGTTTCAAAAGTTAGAGACCCTTAAACGTCCTACATTTCAAAGTGTCACATTTGCACAAAGACTTGTAAGTGAAATAGCATGGAAGAGACACTCTCATGAAGGAAATCTGTGTTTAAATATTTATCTGATGGTTTTTTATTAAAAAAAAACATATTTTTTTGTGCAAGAGAAAAAAAGATAAGAGAATTATTTTCATGAAACAACTGATCTGTATCTAATCTGCAGAGACATATTAATATCAAAAATAGACTCTCAAAAATCAGACATAGCAAAGATTTCATAATATATTTGATTAATCAAAACCCAAACGGAAAGTTCTGATCTTCCCAGATGCTGATAAGACTTACAACTTGCTTCAGGGCATTATAAACCATGTAGCACCAAATGCTTGCATATATTTCACAACACACCAAGCTCTCGAATATTTCTGTAAAAGAAGATACTTCATTAAAATCTTACTGCTTATTTTCCACGGCTGTATTATACAGACAGAGTATCATGCACTCATTTATAAAGAGCCATTTCCTGTTTTAATTCCTTAGTCTGCTATACCAGCATGTTAGATACATAACAGAAAGTATAACATTCACAAATAAGAAACAGGATCGACAATGCTCAACCTTGCTATCTGAATGGTGAATGAAACATGAGGAAAAAGATACAGAAACTTTTAATGTGTGCTGCTTCAGTCATGGATCCATTTTTGTCCAGCCTAATTTGCTGATTTAAATGGTGTTTGGCTGAGAATTACTTAAACCAGCATTCAAAACATCTCCACAGACTATAGATTATTCTCTGAGACACACTCTGTAAGAGAGTGGAGACATGGTAGAAATCCTGAGAGAAGTGGTTCTGTTTCACCCAGAGATTATAACGTTTGCATTGCAAGCAACCAGAAATCAGGATAACGTAGGAGTAATGATGCTAATGAATGACTATGTTCCTCACTCAGAGTGTAAGCAGTATTTTGTTGGTGGTAGAATAAGATGAGTTACTCAGCATCCATAATCCTCTTCCTGGAAGCATGCACATCTTGCAGATGTTTTGATGTCATCCTTTGCCATCCTTTCTTATAATAAGTGAGACTAATATGTATCACACACCTTATCAGTAACAACATGTTGGAGTAGAGAGAGAAAAAAGGAAGGTGGCTATGAGATGACCTGTGAAGAATAAGCCAGCTATGAATGAAGGAAACCACCAAAAGAACCAGAGCATTGAAGGAACAAAAATGTAGAAAATGAAAGTTTTTCTTGTCATTTAGTTTCTCCTTGTTTAAATATAGTGTGCAGGGTGGATGCTGCACATAGGAACAGGCCATGCCTAGTGTTCTGCATTAATCATCCAAAGCACTGAGTCAGCTCTTTTATAAAATTAATAAAGAATTTAAGTTAGATAATAATATATGATATATTTTGGCACTTCTCAGAAGGAAAAAGTTGCTTCAGGTGCCAAATTAACAATATAGGAAAATCAAACTCAAGGCTGACCTCACTTGCCACTACAGCCTTTGTAGTTGGTTTACGTGATGCACATAAGAGAAAGAAAAGAAGGAATGAAAAGGAAAGCACCTCAAACTGGAGCTCAAGCTTTCAACATTTATCTTGTTCAACTAGCATGAGAAACTTGTTCATACCTTTGTCAACAGTAATGGCATTGCAAATTGTTGTAGTAGAAAAAAAGTCACAGTGTGCACTGGAAATAGAAAACAAGGTCCAGGGAGACATTTTAGCAAAAGTATTTACTTCAGGTGTGAAAAAAATAAATCAAAGTTAGTGCAACATCTCTTGTAACCCCCTAGGAAACATTATATGCAAAATAGTTTCCCATAATCTTCTTTTTTTTTTTTTTTTTTTTTAATATATATATAATATGTAAGGGTATCTTGCCAACCCTTTTTAGTGGCTCATGGACAATGGAACAAATCATTTACATTTTTCAAGTTCTGGGAAAAACCAGTAAGAGTAGCAGGATATACTATATATACAGTATAGCTTTTGAAAACAAGGCTTATGTCTGCCATGCCAAATTGCAAGCAAGCAAATCTGAAGCAGGTTTTGATTTTGATAAAAGCATTCAAAAGACTGAGTGTATTTTCTCTGTCTTCTCCTCTGACCTTTCATTTCCTCTTTCCATCTCTCTGTCCCTCTTCCAACTACATCCAACCTCATCCACAGCTGAAGATGGTGACCTTGGATTGATGCTACACTAAATGAAGCAAATGGATGCAAGCCTAGTCACTGTGGTTTATCAGTAAATCTCTAATTAATTGTTCCATGCCACCCAGAATTACTGTCATTTTTATCTCCTTCAACATGCTTTTTTGTCCTTCTTTAGTCCCTCTTCCAGATACAGATTTTCCTTTGTATCCAGTGACTGATCTGCCTACCTTTGGGAATACTCCAAGTTCAGAGAGAGTTTTACATTCTAACTTCAGATCTTACATGCTGGAGATATGGGATTGCTACAGCTCTCAGTATGGTTTGCCTGAGAGATTGGTAGATTTGTACTCTGTAGATGAAGAAATCAGATTCACACTTTTAAAACAGCATTTCATGCATAGCAAAACATTTTTTTTCTGATAAGAAGGTCAGAATGATCTGGTGGAGATTAAAATGAATGTTGAAGGTAATCTGATATTTAACAGGAATCGATGTAGAAACAAAACACAAATCTTGATTGTTGTTCCCAATACATGCTAAGTACTTACATGTGTTTGATCTCTCTCCGCTGCTACACAAAATTGCCATTTAGAAGGAAAAAGTGCAAAATATTGTGTGTAAATATAATACATATTAGGGAATGATGAACTGGGTCACTGTTTCAAAACAGGAGCATTTGAGTGAGATGCAGTACAAAATAGGATGCAGGAAAGAGGATTTGGTCAGGGGAACCAGTTAAAATCTGGAATGGTGTAAGAGAGAAAATTGTTTCAGTTTTATGTGTTTAACAGAGGATCGATCTCATAGGACTTTTGAGTTTGTAATATCTTTAACTTTGACAGTTTGTAAAGTAAGGAGCAGTTCTTATTTACGTTCATCCCTAATCAGCATTCACAGGAAAATTTAGGATAAATTGTCATCAGCAACTGAAACTCAGTCAGGTGGACAAAGGGATACAGTTCATTAATTCAGCTACACTATGAGACTGGTGTATTCACCTGTCTCATCACATCTACCTTCCAGTTACTCCAGCTCTTGTACTGAACTCACTTGACAGAATTATAAAGACTATACATTAGGCATCACCAAAATAAATGTTTTCAGATACACGAATATCTGGATAGCAATGGTGATAATCTCCCCTTTTGTGCAAATTGAAGTTGCAGGTCTGCTCCTGTAACACAACTAAGCTTAAAGGTTGTGACGATGGAGACTTTCTAATTCATCAGAATTCATCAGCACTCTTACAGGAGCATGACTGATTTTTGTATCTTGCTCCAGTAAAAAGAATAGCCAAAGTCAAATTAGTTTCAAGGGGCAGGGTTCCTCCAACATGCTGCACCTCTATAACGCTGTGCATGCACAGTTTCCTGGAATGGAGGGCTGCTGTGAGCTGACCCTGAATGACCGCTTTGTATTCTCTGAGTCCTTTTGTGCTGTCATGAATATTATGGTGAGTAAAGTTTACCCCTGCAAGATGGAAAAATCATATATACTCACTTCTTTTTCTTTTCCTTTCTTTTTCTTCCTTTCTTCTTTCTTTCCTTCCTTCTTTTTCTTTCTTTCTTTTTCTTTCTCTCCCTCTTTTCTTTCTTTTTTTAATGGATACTGCATATATAGGGGTTGAAGAGATGAGAACACAGATTTAATTCCTATAATGTTTCCATAATCAATGCTTTGTATCCGAACAAAAGTGTAAAGAAGGGCATAAATGCACTAAGCTGCATTTCAAAAAATGACATTGTAATTGCTGGGACTGCCTATCTTACCTTGGCCTCAAGCATTTACCAGGATTCAAATTTATTTCAAACTGTTCTCCCAAGTCTGCCTAATTTTTTTTTTGTCCAAATAGCAGCAACTCACAGTTAGTGAACAAAGCTTCAGGATTTTTTTTTTACTTACGGCTAAATTTAACTTTACCCATCCAATAAAAAAGAAATAAGGGAGCCTTTATTATCTCCCTGGATTTCTGGGTATGATACCACATCATAGAGAAGTGGTTATTAGAGACAATGGCCTACCAAGGTGAAGTTTGTAATAAAGCCTATTATGTGGTTTCACCATTGACACTAATGGAATGTAACAGTGATTTAGAATGATTTAATGGTTCCCAGGTTGTGCTCTAATAGTGCTCTTTATATTATGATGTATATCACAAAACCTAATGTGGCTGTTGTGATATATTGACAGTATTCATGCTGTTTCATTTTTTTAGGGGAATTTTAAAAACTGTCAAAGAAGAAAATTAATAGGCTGCAACTGCTTTATTTTCAAGGGGTCTGTTTTTAAAATGTATGTGCATAAATTTCTATTTAGTGCCATTCTTAAGCTAATAAATTCATTTGCATTTTTATTCCAAAGTCATAAAAGTAGAATGCATGCATGCATGCATTTGTGTGAACGTGTCTGTGTTTGAAACCCTCCTTTGAAAAGATTGCACTGTCATCTCAAAATATGTTTACAAAATGGTGTTAATGGTTTCAAATGCTCCTAAAAGAGGAGTGCAAAACACAAGCTTTCTCTTCTCATAGGCTGCAAAAAGACACTAGTTTAATAAGAGGGAGACAGCAGGGGACATGACTACATATGTGTCCAGGCAGTTTCTAGACTTGCACTTAAAGTCTGGAATTTAAATAAAAACACAATCATCCTAAAACAGATACAAAAGGAGATGTATTGGAGCAAGATACCTGCATTTTGAAATGGTTTTGAGGCATCTTAGCGATGTTTGACCCATTAGCTCTAAGGCATTTTCGTTTAAGTAGGTTAAGGAACCATAGGTATTTTTATTTTTTGCATTTCCTAAACATTTTTTTCTTCTCTTCTTGCAGTTCAAAAGCATATCATGAAATATCATAGCTCTGAATATCAACATTCCAAGCAGTTTCCAGACACTTCAGGCTCTTTCAGTGACAGAAATGATAAAATAATCTGGTGAGTTACCAGCAGGGAGAAAACAACAACAACAACATAATACAAAAAAGGAACTTTTCTCAAAAAAAGAGGAGTTTCATACCTGACTAATATTTACACTGTGAACATTAGAGCAAAGGTTCCCAGCATTTTTACTGGTAAGTGTTTCCCTCTCGGCCTCACTACTTCACCCTTTTAAAAATGAGTTTCCCACGCTGAAGCCAGACACAGTCCATTTGGAGGCCAAGAGAAAGAAAGAATCACGAAAACTTGATGACTGTTACTCTGATTTCCTCATCAAACAAGGCAAAGCATGCAGATCTTTTCAATCCCTATGGAGCCTGAGAGGCTGTGGAGATGTCTCTCGCTTCTGCTCCATTCAACAGCAACAAAGGGAAAATTTAACTCCTGGTGAGGATGGGAGAAGGACAAGAGATGGCAGCAGCTGGAAGGAGAAGTGGTATGAGACAGCATTCAGGTAAGGACTTCAGAGTGCAGAGCAGTCTTTTGGTCTGTCACTGCCATATCGAGAGCTCCTCAGGAAAAGAGAAAACATCTTCCTGTGCGCCATCATTTTTTGGGGGGCTCAGAAAAGTGTGCTTGCTTTGCCAAATTAATGCAGAACTGATGCTCACTAATTACAGGGCAATAGCATGATAACTTTGTCACATCCTGCTTCAGGTTAGCTTGCATCAGACTCTTTTTTTTTACCTGGGAAAACACCACCTTGTGATAAAGCCACCTGGGATGAGGTCTGCTGGGACACAGCCAGCTGTCTCCTGGTGGGGTCACGGTTTGCGCTGCATGTGCTACAGTGTCACGGCCGGGGAATTCAGCGAGTACAAAAGGACAATTTCCCTCTTTCCCCGATTCATCCCCTAAAACTGTCCAGAAAATCATAATTTTTCAAGTGTAAAGGGTACGTACAGGCTGGAAAATGGTTTTATAAATAGAGCCTTACATTGAATAATGACTTTGGGGCACTGAACTGAGAGAGGACAGGCAGAATTTTGGAGAAAGTCATTTGTTTTTGACACCGAAGTTATTTCAAAGTTATAAGCAAGATATTTCTCTGGAGATGGTCTCTCTTTCCTTTTTGTATAGCATCATCCCTGTGGAGAGTTCTGTGGAATCATAGAGAACAAAATTAGGCAAAGTGCCTGTTATATAACCTCTTCATTCTCTAAAAATAATGGGAGCATCACTATCACCTGAGCTACTCCCTCCTTCAGTTTATGCTCAGCACCTGGAAAGTGGGGTTGGGAAATAGTGGAGATTGCATAACGAAATATGAAAATCCTTTTAACAGCAATGCACTGAAATTTGCATAATTATTATCCCATTTTGACTTTTTAACTTTAGAGAATCTATGTGGGTCAGTTTTCCCTGTTTTAATTAGCAAATTCAAAATAACAAAAAATGGCAATTTCCTTCTTTCAAGCTCAAGTGGACTACTCAGCCTGTAGCAATAATTATATTTTTCAAATGTGAGGTGCCTAATTTAAAATACAAGATTCCCAGTAGTTGCAGAAGTTTTAAGGAGAAGAAGTGACAGAAGTGAATCTTTTCTTTGTATTGCTTCCCAGATGAAAGTCCTTTCAGTGTATAAACTTAGTACGAATTGTGTCACTCATGTAAATAAATTTCTGTGTCAATATTATTTATTGTAAAATATTTCACCCACTAGGGTAAATGAAGAACAAGACTTTACTAATCAGATTACTAGCACGCTTATTCTAATTTATACCTTCCACTGTTAGCCTTTAAGCCACAGTTGACCTCTTATTTTTTATATTAACTGGAAACAATTCATCAAGTGAGTTACCCCTCTCCTTTCAAATCCACTTGTATTACTAAAAGGTTGAGTAAAGACCTCTGGGGAACAAGGGCAATTTTTGACATGGATCTCAACAGATTAAACTATGCAGGGACAATATAGAATACATTGGAGCAATAACATTATCACATCATAGCCTGATTGAGAGGCATTTCCTTGCATTTTTGTCCTTTTACCATAAGCCAATAGTAGCCACAGGCATTTGACTGGAGAGCCCGGAGGATTGACAGGCCTGGCAGTCATTACACGCTGGATTGAATACTAGATTACTCCAAAGTGGCTCAGGGTCAAGGATCAGTGTGTTCCCTTTTGGCACTAAATGACTTTAATATCCTTACTGTATTAGTCAATTACTTTAAAGCTGCTGCTCTCCAAGCTCTCTCTGCCCCCCTGCAGTTTACTATGGACATTTGAATTGCTCCCATACTTAACCCACACATCTGCTTTTAGCTGTCAAAAAAATAGTGCTACCACTGGAGCTATTGACAAAGCAAAATGAAAAGAGATACTTGCTGTTGGTGTCAAGTGGCACTTTCTTTTCATTGTTTGTTTTAAACAACTTCGAAATAACTCCATAGAGAAACTGTTCCTAATTCAGGAAGAGTCCAACTCCATTTTGCAGCTTACCTTTAATCACATTTTAACCTGACCAAAATAAGCAGGACTGAATTATCCTGTCTTTTTGCTTAATTGTTTATGGGGGAAAAAAATATGCTGTCCAAAAAGCTGAAGTTCTGTAGAAAGACATGTAAAAACATGCATGCTTTAAACTCTCACTTGAATTTCACAACAGTCACAGTGACTCCAGCAAATTACACTGCACCTCTGGATTTATTGGTGCAACACAGTGAAGAATTTTATATCATGGCCACTGAACATTAAAAGGTCTGGCTTGGCTTGGTGTTAAACCAACATGTCTAGATTAAATATGAGCAGAACTGATCTGAATTTTAAAACTGCTTGAAAGTCATGTCTTTAGTGTTTTAGTGAAAGTGATATCACTGCACATGAAAGCACATCTGTGTGGTGGGGCCCAGTCTGTGAGTGGTGATGTCATTAGGCTGGAAAAGCAGCTCAGGACTTCACAGCTAGGTACATACAGAAATGATTTTCCCTTATGAATATACCCGTTTCCATCTGTGCAAGGGCAAATGTGCACTCATTCTACCAGAAGAGCTATCACCTTAACAGTTTGGTGTATCTCTTGCAAATAGGCACTCACATCTTTTTCCTCTTCACTTACTAACTTGTAACATGGGTGTAAGAACTGATTGTTTGGTTATTCTAAAAAAATACAATTAGTGTTTTATAGTGAATAAGACTATATAAATTGCTGAGTGAATTGGATTGATCTACTTTATGGGCAGTCCAGGGGTCTGTCATGTCAGTATTACCTTCCTTATCCTTCAGAGAAATGTTGAATATTAGGATATTTAATACCAGCAGCGAGGTCAGACTATTCATTTACTGTACGAAAATGAAAAGACAAATTTTGACATACATGGTAAATGAAACACAGGTCATTACTGTTGGGAACTGTAAAAGATCTGACATCCTGGCTACCCAATGCTTTTTGTCAGTGAAGTGTCCACTCAGACATGTTTGCTGAACACAGGGCCAAAGGAGATATAAATCTACTGTACTGTGAGCCTATGGAAGGCTGCAGCAGGATCAGAGACTCTGTAGCTCCCAGCTCCAGCAGTCTTTGCTTTCACTTAAAATTGCTGTGGAAGCAGATGAAATGGCAGTTTCAATAAAATAATCAGTCTTTAATTGTCTGTCCATGTTATTCACTGTCTTTGAGGATAGGAGAGCAGTAATATTGTCAGGGTTAAAATACATGCACACCTGCATTTTTTTGATAGAGAAACCCCACATTTTTATATGACGAATCCCAAGTTTTGCCAATTCAAGTAGATATTACATGTGTTTCTACTCCAGGGAGGCAGACAGACATGTGGACAGTAATACATATTTTGTTCGCAGTGTGCCTCAGCTCAGCAGCTAAGCATAATGAACGGTGCCTTGGGGAATGCTCTGAATAATTGTGCTAATTTAAAATTTAGTCAGCAAAGGACCTTAAAAAACTTGATACCTCTTGGTAATGATGCATCATTAGCACTTTTCATTCATTTATATTTTGTTGTGTTTAGGGATTTGGGTATTCAGGAGAAGAAAGGTAGCCTGACAAGAGAGTGATTGAATCAGCCCCCTTGATACCTGGGAGTGACAGAAGGTGAAGTACTATAGCTGCAGTTGACAACTACTTTAATATGAGCCACTTATAAATATTTACAATTCATAAGTCAATGATGAGCTTGTGTATAGCACATAATACCATAAGTATTTAGTATATTTGTTTGGTGGCTGATCATTAGATTGGATGTGGCTCAGTGTTAAAGAGTTATAGAAACATTTTCAATTAAGAGAGCTTCATTTGGAGAGCTATGCAGTGCACAGCTTTGACAAAAATAATTCACATGATACAGGTGAATTCGCACTTCTAGAAAACTGAAGAACTGTTTTTGCCTTAATCATGAGAGTAAAACATCCAGCTGCAGTGCAATAACATACGTGAGTAAGATTAATAGGAATTGGCTGTCAATGATTTATTTGGCACAGATACCATGGAAGATAACATATGGCCTTTTTGCAGTACAACAGTAAGTATATCAAAATCTAGTCTTGAAGCTGTGAGTCCTATTTACGGCCCAAGACATAATTTTGCTGGGGATATAATACCTCGTGTTAGGAAATTCTACTAATAAGTTGATTTTGTAAGCTAAATGAGACACCTCAGGTACATGATTTTGATCTGACTGCAATAAAAGATCAAGCTCTCACCAGGCTGACGGGTTGAAAATGAAGCACCTATTGACTGACAAATTTCAATATTTTTTGTTCAAGACAGACAATTATATGCAAACTTTTTTTTTTTGTTTCTCATATTAAATATTGTACACTGTTCATAAGGGGATAAAAAACAACCAGCACCACACTCCATAAAACAAAGTCAAGTAAAATGAAAAAGCTTCCAGAGAATACATCCTTCTTTTTTTTTTTTTTTTTTAAAGCTGAAACGTCTGTACTTTCCTGTACTACTTTTGGCAGAGTAATTATCGTCATTGCTATCTCTTAAATATGAGTGCAAGGTGCAGTAATGAGTGCTAAATATATTAATCAGTGGTGAAAACTAAATTGGAACATTCTGGAGCACATGCACTAATACATAAAAAGAAAAATAATCCTCTGTTTGCACAGGTAGAGCATATAATAACTTGTTATGCCTGTTTGTTGAAATTTCTGGTATTTTGGATTTCATTATCCCTACTTTTTAAATAAAATAAAAGAATTTAAATGACCACTGGGGATGGATACTCCTTTCTTCCCACCCTGATCGGTAATGAGAGAGACAACACCTCCAGCCATTATCCCTTCCAGCGCTGAGTGGGAGTGCAGTTAACTTTGATGGCATAGAAGTAAGTACATTTTTTATTGCATAGGAAAAAAAATATGTCGAGAATAACCTATTCAGTTTAACATTTTCACAGAGTAATTACACATAAAATTAGCTAACCATCAAAGTTTTTAGCGACTTTTCTCCATCATATTAACTGAATATATACGCATTTCATCTTTAAGTTTAGAAAACTTATTTTAACCTGGCAATATCCACAGAAGCATTCTTTAAAAAAACAAAAACAAAAACTTTTTACTTGTTGATAATTTTAGGTTAGACTTTCAAACCATAATTAATTTTTCAGGGACTAATGTAAAAAATCAATCCGTAGTGTCTCTCTTGTGTTTGTACAATGCAATCATTCATTAATGCAGCTTCAAATATCAAAAAAGTGTCTGTTTTCTGTTTAACTTGTAAGCCCTTTTATAATTGCATTGTCAGAGTCCTCTTGTCATGGATCATACTCAGGTATGTAAACAACATATTAACTTACTTTGAATGATGGACAATCTCGTAATTTTTACTTGTAAAATGACATGTACAAATCAAGGAGCTAAGGCATGGAAAGGAACATATTTTGGTCTTGTGACTAATGGTAACCTGGTGCTATTGAATTACTGAACTGTGTCTGAGAACTAATGAGAAAAATTTCCCAGGGGAATCTTTATCCAATGCACTTGGAGAGCACCTTGGGGACTCATTCCATGTCTGTCACCTTTCCCGTCTCATTGACACTCAGCTTCTTTACCACCATTACACTGTGCAACCATTTCACTTTACACCTCACGATTAGAATATTAAAAGGAGAGAATACTACACTACTTGCTCCAGATAGCAGAGTTGTTTTTGACACTTAAAATAGAAATTGTCACTGAAATATCACAAGGACATGACTATCTCTAGCTCCAGAGCTCCAGTAGAACATTTAAAGCTCAGAGCTGTAATATTTTTCAGCTAATGATATATTTTATTATATTTCTGAAATTGCTTGTTTCCTAATTTCTTAATTAATAATGAGAAATTTAAGGACATGTTATGTTGCGGAGACCACACAAATGATTTCTGTTAGGTAAAATTTTCTCCTGCCGTAGTAGCAATGACTGAGTCACAGCTATTGATTGTATAATTATGAGTTTCCTAAATGAAGGAATAGAAATGTTGTTAGCAAAAATACAGCATTTTACATGCGATAAACGTTTGGTGAAGACTGAAAATGCAAGGAAAAATCTTGACTTGCTGTAAATTGTGTTAGCTTCATTGACTTAAGAGGAACAGTGCTGATTTCCCTCAGAGAAGATTTGTCTCATATATCTTACATCTATATTTAGAAGAGCTTTGGTACATCCCACTAGGACCAAAACCTACCTTCCTCTGGAAAGCTTCCTCACTGAAGTGCACAGAACTACTCTCATGAGTAAGAACGGGAGGGTTTGGCCTCAGGGAATAAAGCGCAGCTTACAAAAAAAGTTTGAAAAAATTCAACTACATTTTTAAACATAAAAAGAGCTCTAATTTCACCTGGTTGGTGACTTCAGAGAGAAGTTAATTAAAGGCAATAAAGAATTTTAAAAGTGAAGGGAAAAAAAAAACCAACAAATTAGAACAGCAGGGGAAAAATAAGTTTTCTAATTATATATAATGAGGAGATCTTCTGTACAGTGCAAGAAGCAGATGTACAGCTTTTCTGCAATATCTAGACTGATGATTTTGGCTGTGTGGCCTAGGGTGCTATGCATACAGACAGCAGCATGGACAACCTGTGTGAGTATTTAGCCAGATGTCTGCGGGGCTTTTGTACAGACTGAGAAATAGTGAATGTATTGGACTATTGGGCATATGACTAGCAACCATTGGTCATATTGGTTACTTTGTTTTGTTTCTCTTGCTTCCCTTAAAAGTGGGGAGGGGTGTGAAGCGGGGATTATTTTGGCAAGCATGGAGAAGAAATAAGATTGTATACTGAGTATGATTTTATTTGTCTGCCCTAGAAGATATTTCCAGAGAAGTGGAGAAAATGTGCGCTGATCCTATCCCAGTTCTGAAGCTCATGGGATTTCTGCTACAGACTCCATCGGGACAGTTTCAGTGTAGGATTTTTTCTACTGTTTGGCATTTTCCTCCACTGAATTCAGCCACCGACATGGTGGAACTAATATTTCCTGAAAACATTTAAATTCATCTGTCCCAGCCTTGTAATACTGACAGTTCCATCCTTCATTGTTGACTCAGCAAATACACTTTGCTCTAAATGAAATAAAGATGCACTCACAGGGATGCAGATTTTCTAGATAATTCTTTCCCCTCCCCATTAATCCCAAGCTTCAGAGAAGAGATAAGAGGCTACTGAAAGATTGACCTAAAAATTACAGTATTATAGATAATATTTAGGGAATGGAAAAGACCTGAAAAACAAGCTCTGAAAGAAATTATCAGTCTTTTCATGTTTGGTGTAAGCCACTGATGGTGCGAGCAATATAGTGATGAAGAAGAGAAACAAGGTTTTGATGGTCTCTTACACAGTTATTCCAAACCTTCTGAAATCAGAAATGTTTTAATGTTTTACAGGACTGAATTTAATTAATTAGAATCAGGAACAGTCATGCATGTCTGTGCAAAGTGAAGACAAAACACTCTGCTAAGATGGTCTTCCCTGCATCCATTTTGAATGGGGGGGAATAAATGAATAAGAAACAAAGCTGTGAAGATAAGATCTATATTACCAGGGTCTGTGCACCCTTAGCTGTCTAACTATTTGTTTGAATTTCAAGTCACTGGACTTTATTGCAGGTTCAGACTGAAATTCCCTTATCTATGCTTCTGCTTTAGCTAGTCTGAGATCCACCATGCATGAACAGAATGGCAAAGAGGAAGCTAGTTTTTGATTATTTTAGGAAAGTTTATGTTTTTTACTCCAGCTTCATCATATGATATTTGAAAACATTTTTTAGTACTCCGTCTACTTATCTTCTTCTACTCTTTCAATATATTGGCTTATGTAAAAATGTTTACTTTAAACAAAAAAGGTACTAATATACAATTTACACATTCTTGTCTCTCCTTTAAATTATAAAATACAATTATCTTAAAATTATATGGATTAAAAGGAAAGCACTCCATGTCAATACCTACAAGTCAATACTTATCAGGAGATAGGTTGTGAACTGCATTTCTTTGTCTTTCTCAGGAAGATAATTGTAAGTCTGGCAGATGATGAAACCTTTAGATTCAGTTTTGCAGGGACTACATGAAGCAAGTACTTAATTCAGTGTCATGCCAGCGCTGCTATGGGCAACAAGCCATTTCAGTAGAAGTTGGGATTCAATATATGTTTAAACTTTTTCTTTGCGACCTTCCTCCCACCCAATAAACTTCTTACAACTGGCTCTTATCAGCTTCTAAAGGCTAGTTTTTGATTGAGATTTGATGACACTTTAAATCTTCCTGACACTTCAGATACCAAAACCAAAGGCTTTCTCATGTAGTAGAATGCCATAACTAAATTCTGAAGGCAACTACTAATTTTGTGAATCTTTTCTAGTACAATTTAGACTTTCAAAAACAGTGTTGTGTTTCATCATTTATCATTTTACTTAGCCAACGTGGACTGATGTCGGCATCAACATTATGTAATTTCTGTGTAACTGTACATATACACGCATAGATCTAGGTGCACTTCAAAGTTGAAGGGAAGAATGAGTCTCTTTAGGTCAAGATAGTTCAAATGTATTCCTCCCACTTCCACAGATCTGTGTGCAATTTTCCTGAAGTTCAAGTAGAGATGTGTAAATAGAAGTAGCAGAGTGTCTGATCAATCACTATATTCTAGATGGTCTCACTGCTTCAGATCTTTTTACTAAAGTTAGTCAATTTTAAGTAATCCATATTTTCTTTTGAGAAACTGTATTAAATGAATATGTACAGGGAAAGCCTGAATACTAAACCATTTCAACACCTTAGTGTCTGCCTTACAAAATAATGTTGTGGTGGGCAGCAGAGACAGGAATTCATGCTGCGTACTGATGAGAGAAAAAGCTGACCTTGAACATTTTCAGATTTTGGGAAGAAAAGTATTTTATTTATAACTATCTTTTTGGGGGGAGGGGCAAAATTTCAAAGGCTGTGTATTTTGTACCTGTTTTTGCCTACCTAAATAGAGTGCTTTGAAGGAATCAAATCACAAAGGTCTAAACACATTTTACCCCTCTCAAAATCTTTCTCTGCAGACCCCAGGGTGATTTCTGAACATCTACTTATTCTTTAATATATGATTGAGAATGTGCAGTGAAATGCTAATGTAACCACTTTTTAGTGCCATGAGCAGGCAGGTCACGAAAAGCTGGCCAATAGGGTAAATACAACTAATACAGCAGAATTCAAAGGGCTATGATTAGCACTATTTATCTGTCATTTCCTTTCAGTCCTGAAGATTTCTTTGCACTGAGCTCGGAGTCTTACATTTACAGTTTGGATCGTTCGTCCTGGTCTAGTTTGTCACAATCATTGAAAAGTTCTGCTCTAGGTGACTTTGATGGTGTCAGCTCAGTCAGCGCCAAAGCAAATGCAAGGTATATGTTTACAGTCTCTTTTTTATACATGTCTGGGGCAGAAGAGCTATTGAAGGAGATTACTTCTCACCCACACAGAGGGTATTCCTTCAATGTCACAGCAGAGGTCATTGACAGGGCAACACGGAGAAGACAGCTTTTGAAGAGTGAGCTAAAGTTTTCCATCATGCACATCCAACAACTTTTCTCAAACACTCTCAGGGAAAATATTTTTAACCCTTTTATAATCATCAAATGTAAATGCAAAAATATCTACTTAAAACATTTAGCATAAGCAATAGGATACGATGTCTGCAGGAATAAACACATGACATAGTAGTCCCACTGTTATGGTAACAGCTGGAACTATACATCATTTTTGCATTTTAAAAATAAATATTTGTGACTGCTAATCTATTTCGTGAAGCTATATAATTTCTTGTTGATGTTGCTATACTGACCTCTGCAGGCTTTGGAAGTTTGGAGCATTGTTTACTGCAGTGACTGCTGTGACCCAGTATGCAGCTGAGTGAGCTTGCAGCACTCAGAAACTTGTGGGCCAAGATGGCTTTCCGAAGGTTTCAGCTCTTTTTTGAACTAAAAAACAATTTTGAAAGAATTTAAAATAATGACTTGAAAGTAAGTGTTCATGATGTTCAGATAATATTAGTTTAGAAAAAAAGAAGTGAAGAAGTTTGTATTCAAATGAGTTCTTTGCAGATATAGTGTTTTATGACGTGATGTGGTAGTTAAGAAATATGGCCATTGTAGATGAAAAATGTAATTCCTATTAATGGTTGTGCAAAGCTTGTCTTTTTAAATATATGTAGGTCGCTCCAAAAGTAATGCTTTCTATTTATTTCCTTGGAAATGACAACAGATATAAAGAGCACAATAACACCATTAAATAGAGAAAATTCAGCTACAAAATGCTATTTTTTTAACATAATCATCACCATTAGCTGATTCGCACAGATGAGCTGATCAAAACGCTCTTCATTTTGTGGAGAGACAGCTATGCATGGCCATCCAGAATGTGGCCTGTCCTTCATGTCACTGTCAGCATTGTTAAAACGCACCACCCACCACTTTACTGTGCTTACATCCAGTGTTTGGTCTCCACAAACATTCAGCAAGCATCGATGAATGTCAGTGAGTGCCATTTATTCCACATGGAGGAATTCAATGACACACATTTGCTCCATGCATTCTTCCATATCAGACGCCATTTTGTCAGACTGCCCCTCTGCTGCCATCTGTCACATGACAACAAAATGTAATGGAAAATTGGTGAGAAGATTCAACCTTTACTGCTATACCACCAACATCCCCTCTGACATCATAGACCAAAATAACAAAATAGCAGACATTATTTCGGAGCAACCTGTGTGTGTGTGTGTGTGTGTGTGTGCTGCTTTATATTTAATTCAGTTCACCTCCTAGATCTAGTTAAATGGAAAGTTGCATGTGTTCAGTATAGATTTTATATGTTTTCTCTACAGGGACAGACAAACTTTAGTATGAATAGTGATACCTTAATGATACAAACTCCTCCAGTTCCTGTGTTCAAGTATATTGAACTAAATTAATTTCACATATAAAGTATAATGCATGTGTTAATGTTGGTTATTTTCTTTTAAATACTTACTGCATTTCTGGAGTTAAGTGAGTTCCTTATATTTATTCGTGTTCAAATACAATTTTTCAATTAGAGTCTGACACTTCTTTTATACATATATATCATTTTTGTAACTTATAGTCATGTTTGGCTGACATACAGAGCTATGCCCTATACCTTGTTTATGTTAGAAACAAAGACTCTCTGAACTGCAGCTCTGTTTATAACTATTTGTGGTTTAACAAATGACAAAATACAGAAGACTTAAAAATCTTGGTCTGGAAAAAATATCTCAGTCTGGTTTATGTTTTCATCTACTTTCCCTACATTTATTGATTTTGTTAACTGTTTCAGCCATTCACTGTACACTTCTCTGACCACATTGTAGTTATGTTGTATGCAGGTAACTGACATCTGAAGAAAAACAAAACATACCAGATGAAGTCCTGACTCTTCTGAAAGCTCCCATTGACTCTAGGAAAGTTTTCCCATAGCATTTTTGTCTCTCTTGCTTCATCTTCAAAATTAAATGCTGTCCTGAACAAACTCAGTATTTATCTAATTAATCTTATTCTATAATAGACTGAGCAGTTATGAACTGAGACATACAGACATATGGAAGTTTCTATTTCCTCTATTTGTGGGGGAAAAAAATTGTGCATTTTGGGATGGATTATCACTCATACTGGATTAAATTTTCAGTAGTCCAGTACTCATAAGTGAGTATTGCCAAAAACTGGCTAAAATAGGGAACATTCAGTGGGAGAGAAAAACAAGGATGGAAAGTTGCAAGATTCTTCTTTAGATATTTGGCTTAATTCCCTCATTTTTTTTTCCAGTTTTTAGTATTGTTCAAAACACATGATCTGACGTGAGTGAAGATATTGTCTGAGAGCAGTAAAATTTTGAGACTATTATTCCATCTACCTGCTGCCATTAATATTACTGAAGTCTCTAGTTCATAATCTCTAGTCCAAATGCTGTTTGTCCACTTGTACTGAGCCTGCCATTCCCCACAGTGCTCAGAACTGTGGAAAAAGGAGCAATGTGCATTTACAGATGGCCTAATCCAACCATTGTCATCCAGATCAAAATTAATGCTGGCAACGATAATAAAGTTTCTATAGAGAAAAATTCTAGTTACCATCTTGCCCCTGAAGCACCTTCAAAGACTACATATAGCTTTATGCAGTATACCAGGACACTTCCAGAAGCATACCTAATGTTCTCCAAACACAAAATGAGCATTTAGTCTGCAGGATCAAACTAGGGATAATCTGAAGTGAAAAATGTGCAAATGAATAGATGATGAATTTACATCTTCAGCATCAGCTGATTTTATTCTGGAGATGTGCTTTTTTCATTCCATGCTATTCGCCAAAGTTAACATTGCCACATTGTCTTGTTCACTCAGTCACTTATAAAATATTACTGGAGTTTGAGACTAAACCATGATATCTTAATAATTATGGACTATCCAGTGATGATGAGCAAAGTTGGGCTCACTTTTCATCACCAGGAAGTTTTTTCTAGCCTAGCAGAGTAGGAAAGGATGTCTAGAAAGGGAATGTTCCCCAAAAAAGTTAGTACTTGTTTATCGCATTCAGCAGTGATTATCAATGGTAACTGTCAGTCCATTCCCATACTTGATCACAGTATCTACACTGCAAAATGAAGCACCAAGAAACTTGAAATAGCTTTATGGATATATCCACGTTGCCACATTGTGATGTGACACAGAGAGGCTTTGATTTAGGAAGATGTTTTCTAGCTCTAGGACTCTGTGCCCACTTAATACCTTTACTATCAATGACATTCAGGCCATTTCTCTGTCCCAGGCACACGCTGTGCACATACAGGGAGTTAAACGTTGGAGGATTTTGTGTGAATTTTGCAGTGGAGGGGAAAAACTGCTCTGAGTGTATTAGCAGTGTCCTCAGTGTGTACTTCACGTTTCCACGTGTAAATACAAAACAAACTTGACCAGAAAATCTCTTCTCAGCACACTAAGATAATAACCTAAATGCACCCTAAGTACAGGCATCAGAAGTTTAGCTACGACAGTGTAATTCACCAGACAAGTGATGATGTGGCTTCTTTTTCAAGGACATGCCATGAGTCTGTTGAAATGTTCAGTTAAGAGCTGACAAGTTAGCCTATAGATTGTAGCCAAGTCAGGAAGATCACTGAAATTCTGGATATGAGACACTTTTTTTTCTTTTTTTTTAAACCACCAGCGACACATAGACCACACAGCAAATTCTAGAGATCTGCAGAAACACAGAGCTCCTTGTTTTGAAGTATGGCTCTTCATGTACTGATCCCACCTGGGCAAAAGGTTTGAGCAGTCATTGAAGCCTTCTCCATCATTCTTCATTGACTGGTGTTCAAGTCAGGCCCAGTCTGTAATGCAAATAATCATTCTATATTACATTCCCACACTTTCCAGTTTTCATGGAAATTTAGGGCAGGATCATGGCCTGATTCTGTCAATGTAGAGACCATAGTTTTGCTTTTGTCCTAGAAGTTTATAATTTGTGTTCATTTCACATTTTCTCAGTGAAAGCAGCTAAACTGGATGTCAGCTTCTTTTAATTTTGCTAAGTGCAAACCTTGTTACATTGGGCTTAATCTCCCATCCTTCCTGCAGCTTGTAAAACTGGAGCTTGACCATTCAAGACTGTGACATCCCAGCAGGCCCCTCCAGGGCACCATGTCAAAAAGTATTACGAGAGGAATCAAAGCAAGTGTCAGGGCAAACAGCCCCGGCTGCAATACCTGGACACTGGAGCCGCATGACATCACAAACCAGGTGATTTGTTTACTGAGCATGCAGTGAGCTGTAAGCTGCTTTTGAGACTCCATAGTGCAGCTTTCCACATGTGCCTTTACAACTAAACTGTACTACAGTAGCTCTAAAAAGGCTGTAAAATAGCATCTTTGCCTATTTCCCTTATTAAACTCTCTTTTCTGATGGGGGTATAAAACTGTCAGTGTCATACCAGATACACTTCATTGAACATAGTCTTACACAAAGGAGCTTTAAGTTTCTTTATGCTATTGAGGTAGTGCAAAACAGACACAATAGGGACTATGCTCTGCACCTTTTTAAAGTCTCTCTGCTGGTATTTATGCAATAGACTGTATTTGGTACCTCATTACTGTTACAAGCAGAAGCATCACCCAACAGTTGCAAAGACATTTTTTTGCATACCTCAGAGGCTGAACTTGATTCAGTACTTCTGAGACATTGGGCATAAACTTTTTCCACTGATGTTCTTTGATCTGCAAAGAAAAAAATAACTTCACAGAATGAGTAGTGTGAATATAGACTTTGCACTCTACTGCAACTAACAGTAATGGTATGCAGGCTACAATTTAAGGAGAACTATTAGCTTTTTGAGATGTTAAATTACTGCAGAGTATGCAACAATAATAATACAGGATAAGACAGCGCCCTAGTGGGTTGAAACAAAGAACACCACACAGCCTTATGGTATGCAATCTCTGTAGTAACACTTCTTTTTTACACAAAAAAGTTCCTTCCTGGGGAGCATGGTTGTTATACACTGACACTGCATTCTTCCTGCACAATGGCCTTGATTTGGTGAAGTACCTTATTCACACATGTCTCTGAGCAATTGAACATTCTCACCTGAATGAATACAGCTGTTCATGAGAGAGCTCAAAGTTGGGCCCATCCTTTAGACTTCACCTGAATGTAGCCTCTACAATTTAAACAGTTTTTTGACACAGGTAGTTAGAACTACTTCAATTCCATTTATCAGTTATGACTCTTAAAAAAAAAAAAAAAAGATTTCTATTAACTTGTGCTTCTTCCAGTAGATTTACGTTCTGTCACTCAGGAAAGACAACTACAACCTTCACAGACATGTATGACAAGCAAGCTCTCCATCCCATAGTTTGAATAAAATTCTGCAGATACATTCATAATATCATATCTGTCTCGGAAAAATATCAAACTTGTATTAGCAGCTAAAAGATCTCTGCAGTTGGTTTTAACCTTTCTGATATTTTTGGTTAGTCATGAGCTTTTGTTGATCTCATTTTTTCAGCCAACTGAATATTCTCTGTCTGCCTATTTTGCTTTGGAACCTATATAAATGTTTCCAAGGGATCTTGTACTTTAGCACAGAAGATGAATGTTGCATAGATAGAATATTCAGAAAATTTGGGATTTGCAGTGTTGTGCTATTTTGGGATTTGCGGAGTCGTGCTATTAGGTGCACAAATAGGCATCACAATTTGCAATACATCTTACAGAGAAATAGCAGACTTTCATTATTTAACAAGAATTGTGCAAATACACAGCCCTCGATACCATTCATGAATTAATCAAGTGCACAAGCACCTCTTATGAGGACTTCATATCAAGTAAGAAATTCGCCTAGGGACATAGTACTAGACCCCTACAAAAGACCCCTACAAAACTCATTAATAAAACTACATCTTCCAATTTTAAATTTAAATATACGATAGAAAAAGAAACAAGGTGCATCAGCTTATCATTGGACTCACATTAGAGATGATATAATGCAGGAATTACAAAAGTTTTAAAAATACACATTTTAGATTTAGACAGCACCGTTCTGACAAGACAATTTGAAAAGCAATTTTGACAATGATGCAAATATTGTTTTGCCAGATACTTATTTTGGTTACAAAAGGCTTCATTTTATTGTCATTACTGACATGTTTTCAATATATCCCAGTAAAATTGAGAGAGCATTTAAGTAGGACAGGTCCATTGTGATCAACTGCCTGCACATCGAGTTCATATACAAGGGAGCTGCAAGGAGTTTAGCTTAACCTTTGAAGCAGGAGCAAAATTAGGTAAAGTTGTGTGAAGTCACTATATTTTTACCTAGCTATTATGGAAGTACTTTTAAATGCTAGCAGGCAGTTCAGATAATATAAAAATTCCAATACTGCCTTCGACTCGAGTCAAGGGTACACTTAAAGAGTTATTAGCACCCAGCAAAGTGTGTTAAGTCTGACATTCATGATGTCTCAGTTATTAAATAGATACTAGTACACGTACTGATTTTCTTATAAAACTTAATAATGATAATGACCTTTCCATTTAGAATCAGGTTTTCAATGCTGAAAACACCAGCAGATTTATAGAATTTAACGCTAGACACAAATTACAGATCATTGTCAGTTTTTCACATATGCAGAACTTGAAATGTATTTTTCACTTTTTGTCTTGAACATTCATGTGTCATAATGACCATCAAATGTATACATTTCTATGCATAGCTAACATAATCGATGTTACACTCAATTTATCATTTGATTTAGTGCTCCTCTGCACCAATGCATTATTCCACTGAGAATATATGCACACTGTAGTGCCTCTTAGAGTTAAAAAATACCAAAAAAAATTGTGTCACTGAATCTGCTGCTATTCCTAAACAACAGAGTAGATGTTTTGCAAGGAAAAGCATCTTTCTCAGAGTAGTATATAAATCATTTTGAGCAAAGAATGAAATCAGGCACTGACGCTGTTGTTTTGCCACTCACGGACAGAACACTACTGTTGGGATTTTTCTTTTTAGGTACACTGAATAGTGATAGGACAGACTGTAAAAGAAAAGCCAGACATTGCTAAATACTGAAAATAATTTGGCCTGTAGCACTCAGTGTAGTTAAAATTACTGCATCTCAAGGACCGGGTTTTCATCTACTAAAAAAATCAACACGTTTCCACTGACTTCAATGATGCTACTCCAGCTTACGTGAGCCCAGGATCAAGCCCATTTCAATAATGAATGAGAATAACTCCAGTGGGGATTACAGCAGTTGAGAATTTGACCCCTGACTCTCTGCTATGCAGAGAAGAAAAGGAATCATTTTTAGAATACTTAATATATTTTTCTTATGCACAAACCAGGGTTATTTCTAAAACAAACAAACCAAACTCTGTGCTACAGCAGAGATGATTATAAGAAACTATGAATATGATGAAGGCAGACCATCTTTCTTTTTTTTTTTTAAATTTCATTTTATTTTTTCCAACAAGTTCTTTTACCCAGACCTCTGCATTATGCTCCATATACCCTAATAACCCCTGTGCTTCTGATTAGCCACTGCTTCTACATCTGATTCAGCCCAAGTTACCTAAGGGGGGCAAGCTATGTGAGACAACATTTATTAATATTTGTACCTTTAAAGGCTGCATTTTATGTGACCACAATATTATTTGTATGCAAAATAATAATTCTTGCAAAGTTTGCATATCTGATAACTGCAGAAGTCTGTACTTATGCTTGTAATTTTGGGGCAGACTATATGACTTTAAGGGTGGCAATCATCCATCTAACTTCAGGTGGGATCTGAATTAATCTGAACTTGTCCCAGCAGGCAATGAAAGGGTAGAATGCATCTGACTTTTATTAGACTTATTCCTAAGGATGACATTAATTGCACCCCAGAAGTGCCAGTTTCCCTCCGCTGACTATAAAGGCAGCCAAAGAGAACTTGCACAGATGTAGATGTCAACATTTGTCAAATTCCAGCCTAACTTCTTCTCTCCTGTGGAGGCGGAAAATTCCCTCATCTCCTCCAGGATGACCCTATCTTAAAGGACCTAATTCTACAGGACACCCTGCTAAACTCTTTAGCAGCATTTATTCTCAACTGCTTTAGGATCAAGAGTCAAAGATGAAAGGCGCTTTGCTACAGATTGGGCAAGATTTCTGAGGAAGGGGCAAAGAGATAAAAGGAAAGGATGAAAATTGTTGTCTCAGGCAGTGGGTAATATCTTGCCAGCTATTGTGGAGAAGACAGAGCCTGTCATTTGGTTCCCACAGGGAGCTCACAAAGCAAATTTTACTTATTCTGCCCACAAACTTTCTGAACAATGAGTACCTACCTACTACAGGAATTAAAGCTTATAACTCATTCATATAATGTAATGTTAACACAAGAAGAAAGGAAGGTTCCAAGAAAGTGATTCTGAAAGATCTGAGCTTTTTCTTCCCAGACACAGGACCTCAAATGACTATTAAATCACCTAAGACCAGGCAGTGAAACGAATGGCATTCTTCCTCCTTTTGAAAAACAACATGCGGGTGTGCTATGTTTAGCTTTCATTATCCAATCCAGAAAATTTAAGTCTATATATGATCCTAGTCTCAAAGAAATCAGTTCAGCTAAAAGCTTGTGAAATTGCATTTCTTGAGCATGTTTATATAATCACATAAAAATAACAGAGTTAAAGATTTTTTTGGGGAAAAAAGAAACTTAACATATTAACACAGCGAATGTAAGAAGAGAAGCACAGTTAATACTTTGATTTAAAGTAACTGGAGAGTGTAAAAATACTGAATATGTTATCTTTGAGGAGCCAATTTTTCTTTGGCTTTACAAAGAAACATGTGAGTTCTCTTTTTACAGACACTGGAAACTGCTAAGGATTAACAGGCAGGAGCAGTTTATGCAGTGATTGATATTAGCCAATTTTACAAAAATATGAGGGCATTACTTGTGCTGTACTCCATCTAATTATTTTTATTATATTACTCTGGCTATGTTGAAACTCAGCCCCAAAATTCCAGATCTGGATTAACTGTCCCATGAAATTTATAAGGGAAACAATTTATGGTGGGTTTTTGGTTAGTTAAAAACAGAAATGTATTTCGAACAAAATCCGAGGTTTGAACACTGCTGGACAGGTGGGAAATATGATTGCAGATGCCAGCTCATGGCCAGGACTTTTAATACATCAGGTTAACTGTGTAAAAGAACACTTCAGTGACTTTACTGCTGCACTTTTATGAAACATACTCATTTTGAAAATATTGCACTTAAATGCTAACCACTTCTGAGGAGCTAATATATTTATTAGTAGTGGTTTTGTATAATTAATGCAGAGTCAGCCTTTAATATTAAAGCATGAAGCCAGCCTAAACTTGGAAATTCAAAGTTAAAGATGACATTCTACATTCAATTCATCCTCTGGTGCCTTGTTATTAAAGAACAAGTAGTGCTAACATCACACGCAGATCTGACGCTTTGCCATTACCTAAGCACAACAGGGTAAGCTAACGGCAGCGTGGCAGCCTTTTGTTGGTCCGTGTCACAACCTTCACATTACTTTGTGAGAAGAACTGCTGTCAGGGCATTTCAAGTCTCTTTTGAAATGGTGCCAAGAATGAAGAGGCCCCACTGTCCAATTGCCTTTCCAGTATTAACAAACTAGATAGGGGGAAAAAAAAATGAAGACATTGCTCAGTTTGCATCTCGAGTGTGTAAAATTCTAAAGTGTTGCAAGGACAATTTATTATCCAGAGGGCACCACACCATTTCTGACTGTAAAGGGCCCTTCTTGGCATCCTACTGGTTACCTATATGAACATTTCTTTTATATTTTTCTTTCAACAAATGAGAAATGGGGAAGGGGTAGAAAATGAGGTTGTGGGGAAAAAGAATGGCAGACAACGCAGTGTTTTGTAAGGTTGTTAAGAGTTTTCAGTCCCTTGTATAAGGATAATCATTTTGTCTCCTTGGCAATACTTACCTGGTAACCTGCAACAAGTATTTCTTCATTTGTTCTTCAGAGAACTTGTTGCAATAAACCAGTCTGCCTATTTTAAAAGTGTATTCTCTATATGAGATAAAAAAGTGCCTCGAATGTAGTCCAGATATTTTTTAGCAAAGTATGAATTATCCAGGAGAAATTCTGCTGCCTCTGTTGTGATTTGTGATTCCTTGTCAGAACAAACCTGTAGCACTTGCAGAGACATTAACATTGGAATAGTTTGCTCTCACCATGGTACTATTCACATGTTCAAACAGCCATTCATACTTAACTAAGAGACTTTAAATACACCACTGTTCATGTAGATGAGATAGACTTTAGGACTAGATGATCCACAATTACCAGTTATTTCTAAATTGTAAAAAGGTTGAAGTAGTGCACTTTTTAGCGCACATGACCAACCATTTAAAGATGGCTATGTGCTCCACTGCTTTGCTGAGTCATAGTGTGTGTGTGTATATATATATATATATATATAAAAAGAAAAAATAGAAATCTTACAGCCAGTCAAACAACATGCAGATTATTTTTAAAATGTGATATGTATACAACAACTAATTCAATAAAATATGCTTTGTGAATATCCTTAGTCCTCAGTCTCCTTTCAGAAGCATTCAAGCTGGGACAGGAAGGGCAGTGTCCCATCTCGAGTACAGTTTACAGAGTTGTGGAAGAAGAATATGGACTAATGGAGAATTAAAATGTCCTTCTTGCTCTAGAAACATGAGGAAATGTAACTACTATTATTTTAGTATTTAACATTTGTAAAGTATAACCTAAACGCTAAAGATGTGGTCTTTACTGTATAGAAAACAAGGTGTCTATGCAGAACCCTGGTAATGTAATGGCAGGGACTCTTACCCATGCTTTAAAAGCAAAATCAACTTAAAATACAAACAACACTTAACATACTTTTACAATTTATATTTTGCTGATAAGATTGTTGAAATGAAAAGCTGAAAGTGCCTCTTTCTGAATATTGGCATTTAGCTCTGACTTACTCTGTATCACCACATCAAGACAATATCAAGTTTATTTTACATTCTCTAGTGTCTAGAAAAGTAAGCAAGCAAGATGCTATTCCCTTATATGCATATGTAAACATAAATATAGACATAGATACTCACGGACAAGGGAAAGGAAAAAGTAGATTCCGCTGGAGGAGACAGTAACATCTCTCATTTTTATTGGTTTCTCAGAACAAGTTGATGTGTAATTCAAAATAAGTGTCAGAAATCATAGAATTCAACTGCAAAGTATCTCCTTTACCCACAAAAGTGCATAAAACAGATTCTCCCCATTGGATAGAATAAAAGATTGATTGTCACGTGTGATTAATCTGGACATTTGAAAAAGTTTCATATGATAATCCTACAGTTTAGTTTGACAAGAGTAAAGATTAGGCCATTCTACAATCATCACAAAGTGTACTCAGTTTTCAGGGCCCGAGTACAGCAATGAGTTGCAAGTCAGTTTAATACTGTGCTTCAGAACAAAGGGCAGTTTCTGCTGAACACTTCTCAATGGATATGTAGATGAGAGATGAGATGCAATGTTACTGAAATATTCAGAAGCTGATACTCATACCAAGAGAAAATCTGTAATGTAAAACATATCACTGCCTTATTTTATTTTTTTTTAATTTCTTGCTCTGGGGTTTCTCCTTCAATAAATTGTCTCCTTGATTGCCTGCTTGTGGAAAATCCTTGGATCTGCTTGGCTTCCCATCTGCATAGGCTATTCCCCATCTCTTAGCCATGAATAAAAAGAGTTGCCTGTAGCTCAACCTAGCCTATTTGGCACATATGGCAGCTGGTTAACTACAAGTGACATCAGAGGACTGCCATTAAATATAACCTTTTTTTCCAAGTTCCTGTTGAAACTATGGGCTCTCTCCTTCAGGATAGAATCAACCATTAGGCCCGTGAGTTGAAGGTTCTGTAGATTCCCAAACAGCAAAATAATAACCTTAAAGTTCTTAAATAGCAATGGCAAAGACTTTTCCTGTGGAAACAGGCTGCCCGTGGTCTGGACATGTATACCCTTCTTTGGGTAAGGAACTGGCTAGAGGGCCGTGCCCAATGGGTAGTGGTTAATAGAGTTAAGTCCAGCTGGCGACCGGGTTCAAGTGGTGTCCCCCAGGGGTCGGTACTGGGGCCTATCTTGTTTAATATCTTTATTGATGACCTAGATGAGGGGATTGAGTGTACCCTCAGTTTGCAGATGACACCAAGTTGGGAGGTGGTGTGGATCTGCCTGAGGGTAGGGAGGCCCTTCAGAGGGATCTAGATAAGCTGGATCGCTAGGCTGAGGTGAATGGGATGAGGTTCAACAAGGCCAAGTGCCGGGTCCTGCATTTTGGCTGCAGCAACCCCGTGCAGCGTTATAGGCTTGGAGATGAGTGGCTGGATGATTGTGAAGAGGAAAGGGATCTGGGGGTGTTGGTTGATGCTCGGCTGAACATGAGCCAGCAGTGTGCCCAGGTGGCCAAGAGGGCCAACGGCATCCTGGCCTGCATTAGAAATAGTGTGGCTAGCAGGAGCAGGGAGGTGATCATCCCCCTGTACTCAGCTCTGGTGAGGCCGCACCTTGAGTATCATGTTCAGTTTTGGGCCCCTCACTACAAGAAAGACATTGAGGCCCTGGAGCGTGTCCAGAGAAGGGCAATGAAACTAGTGAGGGGTCTGGAGCACAAGTCTTATGAGGAGTGGCTGAAGGAGCTGGGATTGTTCAGCCTGGAGAAGAGGAGGCTCAGTGGAGACCTCATTGCACTCTACAACTTCCTGATTGGTGAAGAGGGGTTTGGCCTCTTCTCCCAGGCAACAAACAGGACCCGGGGAAATGGCCGCAAGTTGCACCAGAGGAGGTTTAGGTTGGACATGAGGAAGAACTTTTTCTCTCAGAGAGTGGTCAGTCACTGGAATGGCCTGCCAAGGGAGGTGGTGGAGTCGCCATCCCTGGCAGTGTTCAAGAGGCACCTGTATGAGGAGCTGCGAGATATGGTTTAGTAGTTTGTGGCAGCAATGGTAATGAGAGGATGGTTGGACTGGGTGATCTTACAGGTCATCTCCAACCTTGTGATTCTATGTTTCTATGATTCTATGATTCTCAGTCATTTAAAGAATTTAAATTTAAAGAATGATTTAAGGAAATGACCTGCTTCATCTTACTTAGAAGAGCAATTTGGAAGTGATTGCATTGGCTGCTGCCTACTTTCCTTCTGACACTTCTGATCTTAGAATCACAGAATCATAGAATCGCTCAGGTTGGAAAAGACCTTAAGGATCATCAAGTCCAACCGCAACCTAACTCTACCCTAACTCTAACAACCCTCCACTAAATCATGTCCCTAACTACCACATCCAAACAGATTTTAAACATATTCAGGGATGGTGACTCAACCACCTCCCTGGGGAGCCTATTCCAGTGCTTAACAACCCTTTCTGCAAAGAAGATTTTCCTGACATCCAAGCTAAACCTCCCTTGGTGCAACTTGAGGCCATTTCCCCTCATCCTGTCACCTGTCACCAGTGAGAAGAGACCAACCCCACTCTCACTGTAAGCACTTTTCCAGTATTGGAAGAGGGCAATAAGGTCTCCCCTCAGCCTCCTTTTCCCCAGACTAAACAGCCCCAGTTCCTTCAGTCTTTCCTCACAGGGCATATTCTCCAAGCATAAACCTTGTTGCCCTTGTTTGGACCTGCTCCAGCACCTCAATGTCCTTTCTGAGGTGCCCAAAACTGAACACAGTACTCGAGGTGAGGCCTCTCCAGTGCCGAGTACAGGGGCAGGATGACTTCCCTAGCCCTGCTCACCACACCATTCCTGATACAAGCCAGGATGCCATTGGCCTTCTTGGTCACCTGGGCACACTACTGGCTCATATTCAGCCAAATTTCTTCCCCTCAGACTTCTCAGTGCACAATTGTTCTGCCCACCAGAAGTGATATTGCAGTAAGAACACTTTAGTCTTCTGTAGTATCTTTTCTCAGAATAACTTCATAAGACATTTTATGAAATGCAGTGAATTAAGCATTACAGTCTGCTCACTTGCTCCCCTAGTAAAGAAACAGGGACAAAGAAAAGTTCATTGAGTGGCTGTGAAGGAAGAAAACCTGAGTATGGTCTGATACTTGCAAACTACTGAGTTAAAATACTTTTAAATAGACTGCTGGAAATTTCTACTAATCAACTAAGATGTCATTGTCATTTCTGTGAGAACTCCTAGTCTCTTGCAGAATAGATTAAATATATTATGTTAAATTTAGGAGTCAGTGCCAAACACAGACAGCAAATATGTGGCAGAAACTTAAAGGTCTGGAGGAAAGTCAGGTTCAAGAAGCTTCACACACCAGAACAGCAGCTGAGGATTTCTGTTGATCTGCATCTTGTGTGTGACAATCATCTTTTTCAACAACAGCTAAAAGAGCCTTTTAAAAATACAGAGCCACATATTCACAAATAAGGTAAAACAGTTTAAAAAAAACTCAGTTGAAGCTAGGCTTTTTTGGGATGTATGTTTTTGAAGGCATGGAAAAATATTTGTGCACTTGAAACTTCTCAGCTTTTTCTAGCAACAATTGTGATCAAAGCTTTATCACAAATTTACCAAATTTAGCTCTTTACAAAGGTTTGCTGCAGTAGGATGTTGCAGTGAAGACCATCTCCATTGTCTGAAGCCTATAGAATTGTGATTGTATTCTTACTGGGGGCAGCACAGACAAATGATCAAATTTGGGCTGAGAACAGGTGAAAAAAGACCAATATGTCATAATACTCTTTTAAAACACAAGGCAATATTCCTTGAGTGGTTAAGAACTTCCAATGTCACATCAAACTCTTATAACACAGAACAGGGGAACTTAGTTCTCCTACCTACCCCTACTTTCTATAAATGACATTTTCTCCAAAAACTGAAAAGTGATTTGAATACAAGAAAAACATTTGCATTACTTTACAGATAAGTCTAAATGTAGAAACAGCATTCTTCCCCATTTTATTTTAGGGGTACTGTTGTTCCTGTCAACACCTTTATCAATCCACTCATTACCCTTTTTTGCTCATTTGAAGAAAAAAAAAAAAAAAAAGAAATATATCTTAAGTAAATCTGGCTGTGTAAAACTTATAGCCTAAGTCATTCAACAGTAACATAAATGTCTTGTGTGCTTAGATTCTTAGTCAGACATTTAACTTTCCGTCTGATTTTAGTCACTTATGCATAATCAAGGGCTTCTTTCATCATTAAAACCTTAAAAACATATCTTTTCCTTGACACTCCTATTCTTGAATGCCAGAGGTCAAGACCCTCAAAACCAGTCCTGTACCTCTGCACATACCGACATGCACAAATTGTATCAAACCTTTACCCTCTAATAGTCCAAGTTAATAATCAAATTCGAGCTAAGCACAAAAGAAAAGCCAAGGCTTGCTTAAAATCTTGATGCAAAATATTTTCCTCTGTGTGGACCAGATGGAGGATGATGCAGGAAGACCAACTTCAATAACGGCCCTGCCTTTTGCAATTCCCACAGATGGGAGTGTGGAACACAGTCCCAGAGTGTTTGGGTCACTGTTTTTTTTCTATTTGGGTTATGCCTAGATGGATATTGGATGGACACCCCAGTGCTTGTCTGAATTGCATCTCCAAAGCACTTTCTGGCATAGTCCCATCCGGTGTGAAGTTAAGGAAATGATTTTCAGTGACTGGGTGGATAATTGGCTAATAGAGCCTTGGAGAACATTTCACAGGAGAGATGCTTTGCTGGAGATCAGAAAGGTGGGATACAAGGCCATATCATATTTTTATCCATGATTTCTCAAACCACTCATATAAATGTTGAGGGAAATAAAAATATCAGCGAGACAATTTCCGTAGACTTCTGTGAAGTCAAGAATTTCATATATATGAATATACATATGTTTCAAATAAACACATATCGCAAAAGCCAGACTTAGAGATACTATAATTAGTTGGGATGCATTTATTTTCCTCCTAACAAGGGCACCAATCTCTTTCAAGAATTGTAATTGTTCCTACTCAGAAGCCATTAAAATTATATATTGTATTATACTGGGAATTCATCTAATTTAAATGTGAGAATTTGGTAAACATCAGTATTATGTTCTATTCATTCATTTGATTCTCTAGTACATTAGATGGGGAAAATATACATGCATTGCATTTTGGAAATTTTATTTTAAGGGCTGCTTTAATGAATTCTTAATTACATTATTCAAAAGATCCATTATTCAGCATTCATCTCACTTCTAAATGAAAGTCTTTACCTGACATGTGAATGAAATGAGTCTAAATGCTTTCCGTGCCACCTAGGGATTCGTAATAGACTTCTAGCTGAATGGCAGCAGCAGGTATTCTTTCTGTTTAAAATTTTTTGTGGATTGTTTGTAGAGAGGAATGAGTACATAACGCTCAACTGTCCTAAGTGTCAGCGAGCCCTCCAGGTGCACTCATTCTTACCTGAGGTAATGCAACTACAGTGCTTGAGATAAGTGAATGAGAAGTTAGAGAGAAAAACATTCCTAACACTGCAAATGTTTTCAAATATATTGAAGTAGTCACCAATTTCATTGTTGGTGGAAAAAGCTTAGAGCCCTTTGTTAAAGATTTTAAGAAGGGGTAATCTGATACTTTTTCTCATTCTTCATTCATTTCAGAAAACATAATGTCTGGTATTAAATTTGGAAAAAAGCTTAAGAGCTCAAAATACTATACTGCATTTCAGCAGCATAGTTAGTAACTTGAAATGACTACATGTGTGTTTGACCAGGACTTTATTTTCATTACATATACTTGGCCAAATTCTTTTGTATCATATTCTGTCCCAGTCAACAGCTAGATTGGACACTTAGACTGCTTCCTCTGAACTGAGTTTAGTTTGCAGAGCATCACCCATCTTTTAGAAGGACTGAAGTGATTTAAGAAAACAGAGATGTATAGTTATGTTTGAATATGTCCTTTCTTTAAGGATGTATTTATTGGTTTCAGTGAGAGTTTTGCATACATGAGGACTGCATTTTCATCATAGAAATTACATGAAAAAAATCCTGTTGCTGTTTTGTGAGAAAATTTTAAACATGCCATTAATAGCAGGGAAGTGTGCATTTGTATGTTTGTTATATATTATTTGCCTACTTACTCATTATAAATATATAAATATTTCTTATGGAAAGAGCAGTATCTAGAGCACTGAAGTTGTCACTGACTAGTTACTGAGGTATAATCTCAGTTCCTTGTGGAAGATATGAAATACCTATTTCCCATAGATTAAGACTGTCCTTTTCATTTGCATTAAAAAGATGACAAACTTTCTCATTTCACATTGACATGCCATAGATAATTTGCTATATACATTCTCTTCATAGTTATGTATGTTTTATAGAACCACTTTTGCAAAATAATGCATATTAAAAGACTTTGGAATGCTTTTACAGTCTTTAGATCAATTTTTTAAAGTACATTTCTTAAACTACATTTTGCTGCTTATCATACATATAGATGGAGCTTTGCTAGTGTTGAAGCACTGGCAAATATATCCTGACCTTTCCCCCATACCTGATTATGAAGACGACTGTGAAATTTAATATGCTGCTTTAATTCCAGACCGTTATTTAGGGCTCAGTACTGGAAGGTGCTGAGCATGTCTCACGAGTGTCCAGCATTACCAGTTCCCACTGGCTGTATTAGTGTTGTGCAGGACTGTGATAATAATACAAACCCGTGGCACTTCTGTGATGCAGCCAGGCAATGGTTAAGAAAGCAGCCAGTGTATCGAGCAGGCTGAACCACCTACTGATAAAAAAAGCAACATTTCAGAACGCCTAAGAAATCTCAGATGAAAAACTACATTATCTACTCTTCTGATGGGCAAAATATATGAGTACTGCTCACAGGAACTCCCATTCACCCGGTCTAAAACTTCCTTCTCTAGGAGTGATTGAAGTGCACCCTTGAGGAGTCACATCACATTGTGCATCCTGTGCAGAAGAGATCCTTCAGCACAGACCAGCAGCTGACCCAGTCCTCAGAGCTGATTTCTCAGTGCATAAAGTGCTGTTTTTGTTAGTTAAACTGCAAACCCATAAAAAACCATCTGAAAAATAATAATGAAATGAAACAAATGCATCCAGTGGCACTTATGATGCATTAAGTTATTTGTAGTGAGTCACCATTTCCGGATTTGTCCACCCAGTTTTATTTCTGTCCTTTTTGATTTTCTCCACCCTGACCCCATTTACCCAGCTAGCAATTTAGATCTGTAGGTTTATTTTGGTGCAAATAATTAAGGAATATGAAATCTCAAATTCTCTTTAAAGCTTCTGGAAGGAAACATATATAATTATCAAATATTTAAAACATAAGAAATCTATCCAGGGTGAAATGTATCCCCCAAAATGCAGGCCCCAAGGAACTTACTCTAAACTTCAATGCATAACAGGTACACTGGAAATGAAATTTCGAATTTCAGCAAGCTTTTTACTAACATCTGTCAATAAGACACTCAGTGCCCTGAAAGCTTTTATGTATAAAGAAAACCAAGATCAACATCTTTCCATTCTCTTGAAGGCTAAATAATGAAAGCGAGTGATATATCTCATCAAACATTTTTAATATTCTGATTTCTATAAGCATAATTCCCATTTTTCCTCTTTTCCACATGTATGTGTTTTCCAACTAGATGTAGAATATATTAAAACAATCGATTATGTTGATGATGAGGCAGGATGCAGTTGTGTCTGAAACATTCCACGAGAAAATGTTTCTCGCTTTTCTATCATTTCTAAAAGACAGCATGGAAGATTTGATGATTTCCACTCCTTCAACTTTCCATTTGAGAAATTAAGTTCATTTGTATTGTATCTTCCTGGGCAGATAGAAGATATGGGTGGTCCTTCTATCAATCAAAATTGTAATTACCTTTCCCAATTGTCTCGGATATTTTATTCAAAATGTATTATGACTCCTAGGCATTACATTAATACAATGATAGTTATTTTTATTGTTAATAATAATATTAATGGGGTTTTTGATATAGTTTATGCAATTCTATATGGACTTCACTTCTTCATTCCCTGTCTTTTTAGGGTTGTTTTTTTAATTATTATTTTAGAAGCAGTTCTGTAGGCTAATGTTAATGTTAATATAGCCTATGTAAAATTCACAATAAATTGTCAGCCATTCTTTAGGAATTCACAGCACATGTGTTACTCTGACTTCTTTGCAGAAGATTTGAGGTACAATCATATAATGCAGAAGTAATTCTTTATTAACCAGGCTCTCTGACTGCACTAATAATGGTAAACGCGAGCAAAAAGAACTTAAGAAGAACCACTTGATATGATAAAGGATAGTTCTTTTACTATTATGATGTATAATTTCCTGTCTTCCCCTGTAAAAAGATGAAATTTATAGCCATTTCCTGCATGTACCTTTTTCATTTTAGTTTGACAACCCTCAGCTTTTTTACTTCAGCAGTACCTTTGTCACTGGAACTGAGCATTTGTAACTTCTTTCTAATTTGATAAAATATACATACTGCATTAGCATGCTAGAGGTGAAGGGTACTAACATCAAAGTCTGTACAGCTCACATTAGAATGATCTTAAATGGGTATTATTTATTTATTTAGTGAGAAAAGAAGGAAGTCTATAAGCAGTGTAAAGGATCTTAATTTTGCTAAATATTTCAGTAAGGAATTTTAATTAATCTTCTCACTGCTGCCTTCAATTCAGAAAAGGGATTTAAAAACTGTCTCTGTTTATTTAGCAAGTTGGACACAGTTACAAAACAGGTGCATTGTTGCTCTGCAACACTTTGAGGAATTTAAGGATGTACATGCATACCATATCTTTAAACTTTCAACTTGGAATTATTGATGGATGTAAAGCTACTCACTCAAAATCATCTAACCTTCTTAACTGGTTAAAAGACTATAATCCTCTCAGTTATTAGGAGACCTTTGAAGTGAAACACTGAAACTCAGTCCTTCTGCCTGTTTTGAAAATTCTCATTGACTGTAGACTAAATCATAGGGAAGTTTCGGCTGCAGCACTTTGTCTGCAGTGTGAGCTGTGGATTACTTAGTTGAACTTTGCTCCAGTCAGGACTTTGTAGTGCATATAAATCTTGAATCCATCTCAGTTCACCTTAAATTAGCCTTGCAAAAACAATCTCCAAACTTCGGCTGTCTGCTTGGTGGCTTCTGGCTAGGTGCCATGCAGAAGCTGGGATGCTGATTAATTGTCTTCATTTCTTAAAAATATCTCACATTTTATTAAAAATAAAATATCAGTGAATATACACTTCTGCTTTTCACTTCATAAAACAACAGTTTCAGTTGGTTCTGTGTGTACCACTGGGAGATGCATTGCATACTAGAAAATAAATGGAAGAGAAACTTGAAAGCTTTACAAGTCCTGAAAGCCTTATTGCACAATAATGCCACTGCTGCATGAACAGCCTGGGACGGAGCCAAAGAAGCATGCCAAGATACAACAGATTTTTCAATTTTCCAGCAAATAGAAACAAATTCTGGTTTCAGAAGGTGTACTCAACAAACACATCTCAATGTGTTTCTGATTTGTGGTAAGAATGTTTTTACTGCTGGTGCCCTGTACTTTTGAGACATTTATTTCCTAAAAGAAAGATTCCTTTCTATAAACCTCAACTGTCTGTTTTTCAAAGCAATTTAAAATCAAACACACAAATAAAATTTTTAACATATGGAAACCTTCATATACAGTCTTACGTATTCCAAGTTAAAATTGTTTTATAAACTGTAATGCTTTGCAGATGAAAACACTGAGAAGATGACTGTTTTTAGCAGTAATGCTTTCTGACAGCGTTAAACCTTGTTTCAGTAATTGACATAAAAATGTTTGGTGGTTTTAAAATGGACCGTTAATAAAGATGGCATGTTTTAAGTTTTAAGAATTTTACTTAATACTGTGAAGTTGTATAGAATTACAAATTGATATAGTATTTTTTTAGAAAATGATCTTTTACATCTCCGTGTTCAAAACAGTTAAGATGCATCTTTAAAGTATTATGTTGATTCTTTCTGTAATAAGAATCCAAGGATTTGGGGTTTGAGAGTTTTAGGGTGTTTTTTTTTTTTTTAATTTGCTTTATATATTTTTTCTTTTCTTTTTCAGGTCATTACTTACCTTCTCCACTGGTTGACTTTTCTCACCAGCTTTTCCCTCTTTAACACATAGTCCCACCTGAAGATTGCTGTATGTGAAGTGGAGAAATTTATCATTTAAACATTAACAGATTTTTAGCTTGCATGTGGAATACTTTTAATATGTGTATACTGACACCTCTAGCACATTTTTTGAATAGTAAAAATTAATGTAAAGGAACATTGCAATCATAAAAACTGTTCCTAAAGAGTGGATTTTAAAACTTACTTTTCTGGCAAAAGAGATTCTGGAAGATTTAATTCCCCCACCTTAAAAACAGAAAGTATTTCAGTGGGAAATTTTTCTTTGCAATCTACTGTAGTTCAGTAAGTTTGGAGACAAGTTTTGATATCACATTTTGTACAGACAAAATCCAAAATAATTCAAATGTTGATGCCCTGCTGCAGAATAAACATGGTTAGTGGTGTGCTTCAAAATGATCTAGTTTACAAAGGAATAAAGAGGGTGCTTACTTTTAAGCATGTGTTTAAATCTCATTGACTCCTGCTCTGGGAGTACTGTACGTGTTTTCAAGAGTTTTATTGCAGTGAGTCAAATTAATTTGAATCTTCCTATGGGTTGACTATGTCTCTACAGACAATTAGTCTGTTTTAGAAGCCAAAGGAAACAAGGAAAATGAGTCCATTTGCATGGAAGGTAGAAGTTGATTTCATCCCCATGTTCAAACTTCACAAGAGGGAGAGTGTGCATACCCCATACAACAGCTCTCTTAATTGCCAGATATTTGAAAGAAACAAAAGCTGGTAAAGAACAACAACCGCAGTGTATGCCAAATAGAGTACACGGACTGACTCTTTTTGGAGCAATTCCAGTGACAATTTTTCACTGCTGCCAGATTAATGTTACTTCTCAGTCACTGATCATGAGAAAAAACAGAAGCCAAAATGCAGGAAGCGAACACAGGTGCCAAGTGACAGATCTGCCTCAGTAGGTAAACAGGCAAAAGGAAAGTTTCAGAAGGAAATCATTTAGAGCAGAGGCAGGATCAGAGAGCCACTGAGGCTGCAGTTACACATTCAGCAGCAGGGCTGCTTAAGACTACTTAGATTTGGTTCTTGCTATCCGCCTCCTGTTCACTCCCTCTTTAACACCCCTTTCCCTGCGCTGGCGTGACTGTTTGTACAGCTGCACGGTGAACAAACTCAAAGACTTTGTCCCCATGAAAAATGACCCACTAGAAATGGATCAGTTCCCTTTCTGATTTACTTCAGAGCCCCACAACTGGTTGTACTGGCATAGCAGACATTATGATGTGGGAATGAGACTGTGCAGCTGAGGAGAGGAGGAGCTGTTGAGGAGGGCCTGTCAGTGGCACAGTCCGTCACATCCCATCCCGTGGCTCAGCAGGGCGTGCCTGGCTGCACCTCCAGCACGCTGCCCTCTTCCTGATCAGTGGCTTTGTGAAATACTTTGAGATATCCTCACAGGGCTGGCAAATACTCTGCATGACCTAGGGAGTCTAGTAATATTTTAAAAAGATCATTTGAGATAGAATGTATTAGAGTATTTCAGATGGCATGAAGCAGGAGGTAGGAGTTAACTGGACTTCACTCTTTTTATCTCTATTTAATATTTGGTTTACCTGCAAAAGTAACTGTAAAGGAAGCCATCCAATGTTATACAGGTTTTCCATCATTGGATAACATATATTATGACCATATTTTTGTTTTCCTGAAATTAAAAATGCAATCATTTCAAATTGAGCACCCATAGCACAGAAGCTAAGTATGGTTCTGGTATGTGTAGCCTACATATCACCAAGTTTTCACTCCCCATTACTCCTAATTATCTTGAATATAGGATTTAGTGGAGGATCCCAATTTAATCTTTTTGTCTTAGGAAATAATTCTCCCATCACCACTGGTGCACACAGTATACAGCACAAAAAACAGCAAAATGTAAACTGAAGAAAATTGGCCATGGCTAATAGGAGCAAAATATGTTTTCTGCTACAATTTAGGCTGCTTTTAATGAGAGTCTTCAGGAATAGCTCATGTGAAGATCAGCATGGACGAGGCTACTGCAGCTTTCAGCTCCGTGCAGGGTGTTCAGAGGCATATTGTCTCTTTTCAAACTTTAGTAACAAAATTCAGGTGATCTAAATCTGATTAGTTTAATTCTGCATTTAAGTGTAATTGTAATTTTATTTTATTTGTTTTTATCTTTTCTGAAGCACTCTAAGAGGTCCTAAAGAAAGGTGTTACACAATTGTAAGTGCTGGAGTGATTGACAGAGTATTTTACAACTGGCACTTATTATTCCTTTTATTAAGAATAAAGTGGCTTTTAGACTAAAAACAATAGGGTGAAAAGGGGTCTTTTATGCACTCATTATAAGTAGAAAATTGGAAGGAAAAAGTTGTAATAAAAACTAAATGATTTTGGCACGATGTATATTTCTTGCATTATATGTTAAGTGGTATATACGTTGAAACCACTGGACATAAAATAGCCCTCTAGATATGGAAGAACAAATGGAAAGCGTAGATTAAAATTGCAAAAGTAATACACGTAATAACCGTCTTTTCTTATTTTTGTTATGAGTAGAAAGAAGTCTTTATGTAGGGAAAAAAGAATAACATTGTTCTATTTTCCCTTTGAAATTAAATTCAGGGGAAGTGACAGAGGGCTTCAAGTAGATTGTCTATTACCTGCCCCTGTTTTAAGATGACAGATGATTTTTCCACATATTGCAATTGTGTTTTATTCAGAACAATTCTCTTTTCCCTAAAAATCAGTGTGTACTAAATGCCTATGTGCCTTCACTCATTTTTACAAATGGGAAACAGATTCACAGAGACAAATTCAAAATTTCAGAGCACTACATAAGAAAGCAGGCCCCAGAACCTCTGGCTGAAATCTGCTCTGGCTGCTGCTGTTGTTCTAGACTACAATACATAGTAACATAAGGAGCTGAGTTTTTGTTGCAGTCACGTTCACAACAGTAAAGTCACAATCCCTCGTTTGCATTTGGCTTATTTACAGCCCTCGTTTTTCTTTGTAAGAGAAGATTTCACTTAGTTGGGGCTTTCTGGCTCTGTAACGGGTGCAAAATTTCTGTTCAGCTCTTTCTAAAGATGCTGTCTTGCAACACTGAAGTCCGCTTCACATGCCAAGTCAGTGTTGTACTGGTTGTGGAGAAATTTGATCTATTTAAGCACTATGAGGCTCTTATAAATCCAAAAACAGTCATGAAAGCTGGTTTCACATTTATTTGATTTATTTATAATAAATATTGACCTTTAAAAGAATACCCAAAATAAAGAACAGTTGCCAAAATGGCTCATATTGTTAACATAGGACCACCCTATCATCTGCAGTCAGTTCAGATCAGCAGTGCAGCCTCTCTGGATAATGACAACTATGCTATGCTTTGACACAAACTTAAACATGTTCTGGTGGAAGTTTAGGCCCTCTTCTAACTCACATGCTGAGTATGTCGTTTTTATTGAATTCAGTGTTATTTGTATGAAGTAAGATTGTATACCAAGCAAAGAGGCATAAGTGAAGTTAAAGGTATTTGCCATTGCATCCTAGAAAAGTAACTTGTTCTGCCAAAGAAGTTCACTAATCTGAGGGATCTCAAAGAGGTCTCAGATCGATGTTCTTTGGACACAGATTCTTTGGTGTCATGCTTGTTTATGGCACAGCATTCTGTATGGCTTCATGGTGTAAAGCTGCTCATGTTGGCCACTCTGCCAACTGCAGCTTATTGTCACTCTGCTTTCTCAGCAGCTTATTGTTTTCACACTTTGACAAAATGGAGAAATTAGGGAAAGTCTAGTAATGTGTTAAGCTTAACCAACATTAGAGAGCTGAAGTTAGTCACCGAGAGAGTTGTCTAATGATTGCAAGAATCTGAGATCATTAACTCTACTTGACCTAATGTTTGGACTTTAATGTGTCCAAGCACTCTACTGATTTTATTGAAATAGATGGTGACTCTTTTACCTCTTACACCCTGTCTTATTTTGTGATTACAGAATGTAAACTTATAAGAATATAGGTCTTATGGCCGATATGCACCAAACCTAAAAAAGATGTAGTATTTCATATAAATAAAAAAAAAAAAGATTTTCCAAATCAACATAAAATTCTTGTAACTCCTTCAAATAAGTTAAATACAATAGTAAAAATTTTCTGAAAATTCAGATGTGTAAATGTTATACCTAAAACATGGACTTCTCATGCATAGTTCTTGCACACTGGAACTAGCAATGAAAATTTGTCTTATTGAAGAAGAGTATATTGTTATATACTTAAAAATTCATACTGAGATATAGAGATAGACCCTGTGGGAGTATGTGAACTTGCATAACAGTTATTATACAGTACTAACCTGACTTAGAAGAAGAGCTAGGAGAAAGGAAAAAAACAAGCAGATATTAAAAATCCTAAAATTATTCCAGTACTTTAATTAAAAATATTAGCTAATGTTTTTAAATGCATCCAGATAACATGAAGTTCAAGTGCCTGTTTTTATCATTTTGGAAATTGTAGTATGATCTACTTAGAGGCACTTGCATACCTCTAATACATTTGGCTGCTTGAAAACGTTATATCTCAACAAAAGTGCCATCCTAGCACACAGTTAAGTGTAGTTTTTCATGCCTGCAGGAAAGCTCAGTAAATAAAAAAAGTGAGCATTAAGTGAGAAAGAAAAGCATGTGTAATATGTAGCATAGATCTTGTGAAATATTTCCAAGAAAGAAGGAAGGAAAAAGGAGAGAAGGAGAGAGGAAGGAAAGAAAAACAAAAGTTTGACAGAAGTTGCAAAGTCAAACTTATTCACCTAATTAGGGTGTTAGGAACCCCAATTCATGGGAAAAAAGAATGGATTATGACTGTGTATATAAGGCTTCTCAGCTTGAAATTACACTTAAATTTCACTCTTTTGGAAACCTTAATTACATCAAGAGAAACATTAGAATTTTTTTTAACTGTATGAATCTCAGATAATTTTCATTCTATGACAACATATTAACAGGCATAGCATATTTGTTTCAAAGAAAGAAAGATAAAAATGCCCTCACAACTAACATTTTTGTTTAAATAGTGCAGGGCACTTTTGTTGGATACCTTATATAGGAAAGAAATTACTATAAAAATAAGTAATATGCAAAGCAAATTCTTTTCCACAATATTTTGTCCTTCTTTTTCTTTATATCAATGGCTTCATTGTCCTAAAGTGACTTTAGTAATATAAATTTCCCTTCAAGTAAGATGTTATGACTTAACAGTGTACAGCAGGTACTCTTTATTTCAACGACTGCAGATAACCTAGTAATATCTGCCATATTAGTCTCTTTTTATCAGGATATTGCATTTCTTTCCTAGGTGTTGGCAGATCTAGATGTTGACACTGTCATTGGTTGGGTTTTCATATCACTTCTCACTACCATTTCAGTAACTTTTCTACAACCTTCTGGGATTTATTCATAGGCAAATATTAGAGAAGGAGAAATGCAGAAGGTATAAAAGACATGGCATCAGTGTAGTAACTATCAATAATTAATACCAATTATATCGTTTAAAATTTTAAAAAACTCTCTGTAAGGCAATTCAGTTTGCCTGCAACATAATGAAACTATCCAAATCGCAATAAAAACATTACAAATTCTAAACACTTTCTTAAAATTTGAACAACTAAAACAAATTGATATTTGATTCTCAAAAGCCTTTGGATAAAGTACCTCGTAAGAGTCAGTTAAACTTGATAACCACAGGGCTAGTAATACAGTCTCACCACAGATTAAGAACAGCTTTCATAATGAGAAGGTAAGAGTGGGAATAAATGTTGAGTTCTTAGTGGAATGAACCTATTTATTAGTAGTACGTCAGAGATCAAAGCTAGGACCAGTATTGTTCAGTACCACTACGAATAATCTAGATGAGAAAGTGAATGCTAAGGCAACTTCTCATCTAGCCCATTATGATCGCTTTCACACTGTAAAACTTCTCTATCCTCATTTCTTCTCCTTTCTCCACTAATCCCTTCTTTGATGTGCAGTGGTTACCAGTTAGCATTAGTTGTACAACTGGGTTCATCCTTACTGAGGCCTCTTGAATAATTCCAATATGCAGAGTTAATAAGTAATATTAAATCTGAGTGATTAGTAAACACAAATCATTATTCATCTGAAAGAATATCTTATACTTCTTGGTAGCAGTAGGTCTAGAGAATCTTCATAAAAATATAGTAAAACCAACTAGTGAAAAGCATAAAGTAGGAAGATATTAAGATACCATATCAGAAATAAAGTACATGTGACTTATAAAATTTTTTTAAATGTCAAATCTGTTTTTTTGTGTGTATCAAAATAGAAAATAGTTATCATAGCAACAGATTAGATTAAGGGTAATGAAAAAGGAAATACTAGATTTGGGGAGAAAAAAAAATCACCAAAGAATAGCCTCCTGGACTGACTCTGTAAGTGACTATAAAAGGACAGTAACTATCAAATAGAAATTTTCCTTGTTAAGAGAAGACACAACTACTGTTCACACAGTTTCTGCGTTTCAGGCAACAAGGCATATTAGAACAACATCTTTGGAAATAGTAATAGAAGAGCTGATTCTCTAATTTCTCTTATTATTGCATATATATATTAACAATACATCTTCACACACTGCTATGATACCACTAGGTCTTCCAGGAAAGTAAGTAGAAAGGCTTCTAATGGATAAAGCTTGTCAGTGTATTTTGGCACTGTCATATATAATAAAAACTATTCCTAGAACAATTTATGCTATCACAGAATTTGTGAAACACACACATATATATATATTTGTCCAATTTTGCATATTCCAATATTCAGGTACTTCAAATAATACATAATATTCACAGGTCTAATAATTGAATTTTCTCCTGTTGTAGTTCATCATTATTTGCAACAGTTTTCACTTAACAAGATTTCTTCATTAGGGAATGTAGTAGTTTTTGAATTGCTTATGTAGGTACATGAATTAGAAGACCTTTTTTCCTCTTTCACTGCAGAGCATATACAGACATAACAAATAAGAAACATATTTATATAACTGAGTACTGACCTGGACATTCTTGAATTGGACTGTGCATCCAACAAACAATTTCACTTGGGTGTCACTTTTTCTACATATTGTTCTACTCACTTAAAATTCATTATCAATACTGGATTCATAAAACTTTATCTTTTGTGTATGTTATTCTATAAAAAATGTTTTATTTTGCTAGCAATAAGTTTCTGTTAGTTTATCTTCATGTGCTCTTTTGTATGAAGAACAGGCTGTTCTAAAGTGGGTACAGTACTGCCATTAGTTGCTGGAGATGTGGTTTGCATTCATCTCTGAGCAATGAGGGACAGGGAGAAGGCTGTAAATGTGATGGATGCTTAACAATTAAGAATTTTAAGTTGAATGTGGAGAATCTGGGAAGAAAAGCAGAGATCTTCAAGAAGATAAATGAGTGTTAGAGGTATATCAGTGAAACATGGTTGGTTTTAAATGCAGAAAATGAAAGAGCAAGGGAGGTCAATGGGAGTGAAATGATAATGGCCTATAAGGAAGTAGAAGAGGAAGAGGAAGAAGAGTGTAAGTGAAATGGAAAAGAAACATGCATTATGAACAAGATTCTACAGAGTTTGTTTTCTTCCCTAGAACTACATTTTGGAAGCTGTGACCCTTACAGGGTTTGGGGAGAGCGTGTGAACATTTACTGTGGCATGTACTGTGGCCATATCTTTTTGTTCTCTAATTTAGCTCTTCCTTTCCTTGCCTTATAATCTTTTATAGTAGCAAACTGTATCTTCCCCCTCAAAATAAGCAATAAATTATTTTTATCACATTTCATTCCATTATGTACTGGAATTAAAAATACAGTAAACAGAACTGGAATTTGAATAGTAGCGCAAAAGGAATTTCCATCTAAATAAAAAGAATTTGAATTACTCTTATTTAAGAATAGTTTTTACTTTTTAGACTCTTATCTTGAGTAATTTATACAGTGCTGGCCATTGTATCTTTGTAAAGGTTTAATTGCTCTTCAGGGGAGCAACGTAGAGCAATTATACAAATGATACCACATATCAATGATTTAAGATATGAGAAAAGACTGGGAAAGTTGAGCATGTTCTCAGTGGAAAATAAGAAATTTCATGTAACCCAAATGAAGTTTCAAAAATTGTGAAGAAATTGATTCAAGCAAGCTGTTTACACTTGCAAGACCAAGAAGCTAGAAGACATGATGTAAAAATTAGAAAGTTAGATATAAGAAAGGAAGAGCTAAAGACGGGACAAGGGAAAACAGCCAGAAACTGGAGCATAGGAAGTTCCGCACAAATGCACGCAAGAACTTCTTTATGGTGAGGGTGACAGAGAACTGGAGCAGGCTGCCCAGGGAAGTTGTGGAGTCTCTTTCTCTGGAGATATTCAGGACCCGCCTGGACGCCTACTTGTGCGACCTGGTGTAGGGAGCCTGCTTCGGCAGGGGGGTTGGACTCGATGATCTCTGGAGGTCCTTTCCAACCCTACGATTCTGTGATTCTATGATTCTGTGTAAGCAAAACTATTTTTACACAGAAGGATTAGAAGTACATGGAATAAATTACAATAAAGGCCCCCTGAAGCAAGATGCATCATTGAATTCAAGGGGGAATAAGATGAATTTCTAAAGAAAAGGAGCAGAAAGAGAGATGGTACAGAAAATAGGTAAATGGAAATAGGGGAAACAATAAGGAAGAAGCACGAGGAGCACAAGAGCTTTTTCCTCTTAATCTCTATGTTCTTACTCTATCGCTTTTTGGATATCAGTGTACTTCCACACAAAATAATGCAGCAGCCCTGTACCACAGGTCAGTCTGATAGTCTTGATTCAAGGACAATTGAGAACATTTCTGTAGTAAATTTATCTACTTAAGAGGCCCCTGTATTTTGCTCATGATCAGCTTTGATCAAATCTTGAAAACCTTGTGTCCTAATCTCAGCTGGGGTAGAATGTTTGGCGTTTTTTTTATTTTATTTTTTGTGTGCCTGATACAGTGCCGTGTTTTGGATTAAGGATGAAAATAATGTTGATACTCCACCAATGCTTTAGTTGTTGCCGAGCATTGCTTACACAGAGTCAAGGACTTTTCAGCATCTTACACTACCCTGCTAGGGAAGAGGCAGGGGGTGCCCAGGGTGCTGTGAGAGAACAGAACCAGGACAGCTGACACAAACTGGCCAAAGAGATAGCCATACCATATGGCATCATGTCTAACAATAAAACAGGGGAAGGCTGGCTGAGGATAGAATGTGTACAATGTGTATTACGTTATTATCATTATCATTATTATTTTACCTTCCATTTATGTGTCATTATATTATCTTTATCTCAAACTATGACTTTTACCTTTTTTTCCAATTTTCTCTCTCATCTTGCTCTGGGAGAGTAAGTGAACAGCTGTGTGTTACTTAGCTGCCTGCTAGATCAAACAGCAACATCTTAGTTAGTCATATTGGACTATGTATCTTGGAACTCCACCACCAAAGAGGCTTGCTAGTCTTTTCCCTCTCACAACTCCAGCAACTGCTTGTGAAATCAAGTTGTTGGAACACCCAGCAACCTGCTCCTGGGCTATCCACCTGCTTAGAAGCTAGCTTTTACTAATAGGCACAAAAGATGCAGTTACGTGAATATTTCCTCTACTGAAAAAGTCAATTTATGAAGTTCCAGCTTCAAACCACAGTTGCTTATTTCAGTTTCTACACCACAATTTGCTGTATTCCCAAGAATTAGCACCAGAAATTTGAGGTGATTTTACAGATTCTGACTATATATGTTGTATTAATTTTACTGTGGTGGTAATAAGGAACAGAAAAGTCTGTGAAGCTGTGCATACTTACAAAGAGGAGATTCCACTGATTTGCTTTCAGACAGGTATATTCAGAATGACATCTTTAATTACATAAGAATGGATAGCTGAGAAGTCCATGAGCATCTAAGAAAGCTTCTTGGGTATCATGCTACGTATGTCCATAACCACAGCAAACATTTAAAACCTAATTATTTCTCAGTTGTTTCATTTTCTTTCACTGTTCCCTACCTATTGTAGTTTTTATATGTCAGGCATATGTTTTTCATATCATGTCACAAAATGGCATGTGGACAATGACACATTGAAGTCCTAGTCCTTGTCTAATTAATCGTCAGAATATCCTTCAGAAATGCATGTAAATAATAATATTTCCAGTTCTGTTTTGTTTGGAAGTAGAGGGACATTTGAAAGGATTACACAATGTCTTTCAACTTAAAGCTTGATTTTTTTTCTTGAAGAAAATGTACTTTTTTTTCCTCTGCATTTTAAACATTAATTTTCAAGGTATCAATGGCTAATTATTCAGCAGTTACTTTAATGTTTCAGATAGGGAATAAGTAGCCTTGGGGAGAGCAGATCATGCTTTTAAAGTAAGTCTAGCTACAGTAAAGGATTATTACTAGAAGACGTCCACTGAATATAGTCACTGCTATTTCTTTCTCTGTTCAAAGACAGAGGCAGAGTGATGAACCTTAATCTCATTTTTAAAAAATTAAATCTAGATTTTGTCTGATAGCTTCACGTCAGTAGTTGGAGCTCTGAAAGATGAGCTCTGAAGGGGAGAAATCTTTACTACCATTCACTGACAGCCTCTCATGCTGGCCATAGTTGAATGGGAAATTTATTTGCCCTTTTACTACCTTTTCCCCAGATCAGTGTTTTTGTGCAACTCTAACTTCTCTAGTCTTCAGTGAAATCATGGTCTATGAGCTGAACAGCTGAAAGCAGTATAGCTCAGGTAAGGCCCTCAGAGCTTGTCAGTCAGGGTGCCAATGCCAGAGTTTTTGAGCCTTGTCTTCTGCAGGTCCTACATGACTTCTTGGCCAGAGAACCAGAATGTACCAGAGCAAGTAAAGATGAAATCTGAAATGATATCACAAAGGAAGTTTAACATTTTGATGTGACTATATCTTTGGTAACATTCTGTGAGAACTCTGTCCCACAACAAGAAGTAGGCAAAGCAATCCCAAGCATAACGTGTGTCAGTTGCAAAACTATTAAATGAGAAATAACATACACCTAAGTGTATGTTATTGAATTGTGTCCAACCACAATTCTAGTCTGATTGTTTTTATATGAGAAAATTTATCCAAAGCAACATAGAGCAGTCCTCACTAGGAACTGGAATGCTTTTCCACAACTCTTACAATAGACAGTTCATGTCCTGTCATCTCTATGGCTATGACAGGAGTAAATACACTGAGCTGGGCCCAGCCATGGATCCTCTGGTCTCAGGTCAGTCTGGTCCCCTGATCACTTTCCCTCTACCCTGCTTTTGAATCTCCTCTGAGGTTGTCAAATGTTGTAGCCATGAGACAATTATTTGGGGAGTATTTTCCTCAGTTAAAAGTTTATGGAATAGTGTGAGCGTTCCTCTGCAGCCTGCCTGTCTCACGGGTTTTTACCTCATAGCTAAGTGATGAAATTGATGATTTGTTAGCACAAGTTAGTGCATACATGAGAGTATGTGGAGGTTTTGAGAATACAGAAACTACTGGAATTTTACTGGGGGACATGGAGAAAAAGCTAGATATGTTTTAAACATACTCCTACTATCTTCTGCAAGTGGTTCCTGACCTGTGCTTTATCCCAGTTTGTGGAGATATCTGGAAAAGTGCTAGGTGACAAAGGTAAAAAGTTATACAAGACCCTGCTAACAATTCCATGGATGATGACAGGCCACAATTTAAATCTGTGAACTGTACCTACTATAGCAGTTACTACCATGAAACTGAATTTTTTTTTTTTTTTTGAAATATATCTTTTTATTCCACTTTAATATATAGTTTTCAGCTTGTCTCAGCATGCATTATGCAGTTATCACAGATATCTTTGAGATACTTAGGTGAAATACCTATAGAGGAAGCAAGAGCTGTAATTTTTACTAATCAAATACATCAGTAGCTCAGGCTGTTAAAAATTATCTGTATCTGTTTTTATAATAAATGTTTCTAATAACAGTGTTCTTTGTATTTATCTTACTGATATAGAATCATAGAATCATATAATGGCTTACATTGGAAAGGACCTTAAAGATTATTCTGTTCCAATTGCCCTGCTGTGAGCCGAGTCGCTACACAGATTAGGCTGCACAGAGCTCCATTCAACCTGGCCTTGAACACCTCCAGGGATGAGGCATCTATAGCTCCTCTGGGAAGCCTGTCCCAGTCCCTCACCACCCCCAGAGTAAAGAAGTTCTTCATATCCAACCTAAATCTCTCCTTTTAATTTGAAGCCCTTCTCCCTTGTCCTGTCACTATTAGACTGTGTGAAAAACCAGACTCCCTCCTGCTTATAAGCTCTCCCAAGTAGAGGAAGACCACAAACAGGTCTCTCCAGAGCCTTCTTCTCCAAGATAAAGAAACCCAACTTCTTCAACCTTTCTTCATAAGGAAGGTGCTTCAACTCTCTTCTCATCTTTGAGGTCCTCATCTGGACCTGCTCCAACATCTCCATATCTTTTTTGTCTTGAGTGTCCCAGGCCTGGATAAAGTACTCCAGATGGGGCCTCACAATGGAGTAGAGGCAGAGTAGAAGGAAACAACCACCTCCCTCTCCCTATTGGCCACCTCTTCTTTGATGCAGCTCAGGATGCACTTGGCCTTCTGAGATGTAAGCACATGCTGCTGGCTCATGTCCATCTCTTCATCCACCAGGACTCCCAAGTCCTTCTCCACAGAGCTGCTCCTGAGTTCTTCCCCTAGTCTGTGTACTTGGAATATTTGGAATTGCCTCAACCCAATATCTTGCATCTCTTCCTTTTATTGTAACAGCTGCACCACACAACTTGGTGTCATCAGCCAACTTGCTGGAGACGAAGTACTTGATCCCATTGTCTAGGTCCCTGATAAAAATTTTGAAGAGCACCAATCTCAAGGTGGACTTCTGGAGGACACCATTCATGACTGACCTCCACCTGGACACAGAGCAATTGACCACAACCCTCTGGCTGTGATTATCAATCCAACTCTTTATTCACTGAATAGTCAGCCTTCAAATACATATTTCTCCAATTTTGAGATGAGGATGTGTGGGACCATGTCAAAGGCCTTGCATAAGTCTAGGTAGATAACATCACTTGCCCTTTTTTTGTCCACTGATGCTGTCACACCAGATTGGTCAGGCACAATCAGCCCATGGTGAAGCAGGGCTGGCTGTCTCAGATCATCTCCTTGTCTTGTGTATGTCTTAACATAGCATCCAGGATGATTTCTTTCTGGGTACAGAGTTGAGACTCACTGACCTGTAGTTCCATGAGTATTCTTTTCTCCTTTTCTTAAAAAGTGGGAATGATGTTTCCTTTTTTCAAGTCACTAAGAAGTCTGTCTGACAGCCATGACTTTTAAAATATGATGAACAGTCAGTTCCTTCAGGACCCTGGGGCACATGTTGTCTAGCCCCACAGACTTTTACACATCATCAAGTAGTCTCTGACTTGCTCTTCCCTTACAGTGGGAAAGATTTTGCTCCCCATACCCAGCCTAGAACTTCAGAGATGTGAAAAGCATGGGAAGAATAAATAGACACAGCTTCTGAGTTTGGGACATCTCAAACTGAGACAGAATCTTTGTTTAGTACCACTAATACTCTTGCTATTCAGATCTCAAATCTGTCAAAATTTGGCCAGGAATTTATAGATCAGGGCTGCAGTCTGCTTTTCCCTCTGATAGACTTTCTGACATTCTGTTATCTAAACAGTTAGAGCTTGTGGGGCCAATGAAGACTAACAGATTTCACAAGGGTGCAAGAACATAGCAGGATCTCTGTAACCTTCTTATGATCCTCAGGCTGTAGAAGCAGCCTCCTGAGTGTCACCGAAGTAAGGATGGGTAAAAGGACCAGCAAGAGTCTTACACTTGACATTAGGAAACAGGCTAAGGCTGCTTGCCTGGTTGTTCCTCAGCCCAGCTTGCCCAGGGATGGGTAGATACACAGATCTTGCCCTATAACTTGAACATAAATACATATATATTCCTTTTTGCATGTTTTTATATGCATTTTCTCTCCCCTTATAACCATTTATTATATTGTAGAACTGTCCAGATCATCATAATTTAACTAGCAGAATACCATTCTAGCCTAAGAGTCAACATATTGATACATGTTAGTCTGTTTCTCTTTAATTACCTGAGAAAGAGGAAAATAATGATACTATAAATATAGAAGGTGTTGAATTTTTAGGAGTAGTGGTTCTCCAACCTATTGTTAAGCAGCACATACAAGTGTTTTGTGTATGCTGAGATTAATTTTCAATACGCAGTTCCCCTTGGGATATTTATATTCTTCCAATCAGCATAGAACTGTCCATCAAAAGTAACTTTATAAATATATATACCCACACACCACACACACACACAGTCACTACCACAAACTTTTTGGGATTACTTCTTTAGAGAGCTGTAAACCTGAGTAACTATTTCTCTGCACAATGACCTATTCAGGGAGGTGGGTATTCATTTCAACAGACAATTAGAATAGAAGTACTTGTTGGTTTATTTCTTTGTTTTTTTCTTCTTTCACTTTTGCAAACAGTTCAGTTAAAAATTCTCTTGTCTGAAAAGTAGAAATTATTAGTGGGAAAGGAGAAAAATAATTTCATAAGAGATGCTTGGACTCCAGCCTATTTTGGCTATCTTACTCAAATAATTTACTTTTAATTAGATAAAAGAACGCACACATACACACATGAATACAAAAAAAAAAAAAAAAAAAATCCAAAGGGGAAAACACTAATTTTTTTTTTCCACAAATTGCTTCCATCATTTCTGAACTCTGCTAAGCATTTTTAATAGATATGTGCCCTTAGCTCATCTTTTGCATGCTAACAATTTAATCTGAATACCAATATAGACACAAAATAAACGATTGTTTCCTGCCAGAGGTATCTGCAGAAGAAATCTTGGAGTAAAACATTGTCTTTGCAGCTCATTGTGTCTCTAATTAGAGTGGAAGGAGGCAGAAGCTTGCTGGTGTCAGTCTGTGTTTAGCATGCCCTGGAGCTTCAAGCTCCTGTGGGTATCAAAGTGCACTAATTAAATGAGGGGTCCACAATACCGCACTAAACATCAGAGTGAGAGAAAGAGTCCAGTGTCCTCAGTGCCTTTGAGAATCCATGGCCCACGCTAATTACCCATTGTTGAATTGACTTCCCATTCTACAAGGAATGAATGGTGCCTCTCTCTCCCCCTTCCCCCAACCTCCTCCCCCCCTTAGATTTTACCATCTTTGCTTTGGCCGCCTAATTAATCTTATGGAAATCTCCCGAAGCCAGATTCCAGCAAGGTTGCCCCGATGTTTATAATTTGATTTGTGATGATAAAAGTGAAGACACCCGGTGATGGAACAGTGTCATTTTCAACACTCTTGAGAATCGAAGGGGCTATCAATCTTTCCCACGTGCATGGCAAACTGATATCCTAGAAAATTAACTTCAATTAATAACAGAAATCCCCAGATGCTCAGGGAAGTAGAGATGCTTTGAAAGAGAACCTTCAAAGATGTCTCTGGATTGTCTTTTATATGCAGACTCTTCTTTTTATATAGAAGAGATTCTCAATAAGGGAGTGTGTGGCAATAGGGGGAGTTTCCCCTCTCCCCTTCTAATTTAAGCAAGATGAGGTAACATTTTATATTTAGTTGAGAAAGAAGTTAACCAAAGATCTATAGGTTAAATCTGTTTTTATTTCCTCTCTGTAGATAGTACTATTTAATGGATTGTGCTACACATTTCACAGAGAAAAATAAATTTAAATAAAAAGTTGATTTTTAACATAATGCTCCCCTCCCCAAAATGTCAGTAAGTTAAGGGTTAGGTTTGACTGCTTGTCATTGTTAGCTTTCCTTGCCTTGACAAGATTTGTGATCTAAAGCTGAATGTCATCAGGAAGAAAAGACTTGTTAAGATTTTACATGTTCTAATAACTACAATGACACAAGTATTAAAGACTCCTGTAAAAGCAAGTTTCTATCCTGTGAAATCTCACAACCCATGAATTTTGCTCTACAGAATATCTGCCATGTCTATATTTGCAAATGGAATTTCTGTGTTGCTATTTTTTAGTGTAGCTAGTTAGATAACACAACTTGAGTTTATTACTAGCAAAACAGAAAACAGATGCAACATTTCAACACTTGTGATATCCAAAAATTTCTTGGTGAACAAACAAAATTCAAAACATCACTCAGCAATAATTTGTTTTTGTTTGTTTGTTTTTACATAATGTAACATTGACAACAAATTCAAGATAACAATTACTGAGATTATTTGCAGAGATGATACACTACTCAGTGTCTTAACATTTTCCTTCCAAGATAACTTGAAATGAACCTGTTACAGTCTTAGTTTAGCAGCAAGAATGGGTTAAGTTTATTGCATTTCAGATTCTTGTTATAATCACTGTCACGTGAATTAATTCATGTTGTGCCATTTCTTGCTCTCATTACAACCTTTGTTACGAGAATGAGGTATTAGGATTTTAATGCCTCATATATTCTGTGAATTATGTTAGTGTGCTGTACTACTTTGACCTTTTAAGTATTCTATAATTTGATTGGCTGGTAATTCTAGTCCTTTTCTTGTTGACAGCCTCAATAACCTTTCAGACAAAGGTGGAATGGCAATCCAATCAAAATACAGAACACTGAAGAGTTCAAAATACATAGTACAAAGGATGGCAATAGTTCTTAGGAGTGAAAAAATAAAAAAATTCTACTTCTTCTACCACTTAAAAATTGGAACATAAGGAGAAAACAGAATAAACCATATATTATAATGATTAGGATATAAACAAAAAGATAGCAGAAAACAGAATAAACCATATATTATAATGATTAGGATATAAACAAAAATGATAAGAATTTTAAAAATTACTTTGTGATCACTTGTGATATTCACTTAGATGAAGCTATTTTATAGATATATATGTATCGTTTTTTACCATCTTCTTTATTATTACCATACCACATGAAGTTTTATTAGACAAATGATATTATGTCTTGAGTATCTAGAAATATTTTTAAAGTTCTATCAAATTCTGAATGCATTAGATAAGAATATAGAAAAAGCATCACCTGAATACATCTTCAAATATTAAATCTATTAATAGTAATCCATCTACTAATACTAGTAACAGAAATCCACAAATCCATTTATGAAGATCATCAAAACAAAACAAAACAAAAAAGTCTATTACTCTTTGCCACTATCATCTGCATGTTCACCTTTAATGTGATGGTGAAGGATGTCTTTTCATATTATCATAAATAGACATCTGGGTTTGTTTTTTTGAATAATATATTTTGTATAAAAAATAACCATCAGTGACAAAAAATATTAAACAGAATAATTATTATATTTCCCATTATATGTGGATCAGAAATCTCATTAATTTCACAGCTGTTTTTTTCTCCAAGTGATTTATTTGTCTGAAATATCTGCACTTTTTTTTCTGTTTTTTTTCCTTTAAAGAATTCTATATGAAAGACCAATACAAATATTAGGAAACCCTCACAAGAAGGATTCTCATTTAATATTCTCTGAACATACTCTGAAAATTCTGAAATCTGCACTTAAGGATGTTCTGTCAAACTTGATATAGCTTAGGGTTGAGTGGATGTAGGGATAAATAGGTACAGTTTTCCCTTTTATGTATTGATATTCCATGCATAGGTTCTCTTTACTACGCTGTATCTGCTCTAAAGTTTTTCCTACGGTCTCCATGTGAAGGTCAAAGTGGCAAAGAATCCTAAAGTCATTTTAGGGAATTCTTTCCTTTCCAGTGGAGGAAAATGATTTTGTGATTCGATTCTGTAATTCAAATGAAACAAAAGAGGTTTCCCTTTCCATGAGATCAGATATTGGGTATATTTAGAGCAAGAACAATTCCCAAGAATTTTTACTTGAATATGGCATGAATTTCTAGTCAGCTGAATGTTTAGACTTTTACTTGGCAAAGAAGAACCTAAGTCATATCCACAGACCATAGTTCAAAAATTTTAGGAATCTTGAAGGGTATTGATTCTTACGCAATTCTCGTATAAATTGAAAAACTGCAGATGTATGCATTGTAGCTCACAGGGATGTGAAAGGTTTCAAAGAGGATAATTTGAAGCCAATCAGCATACAAAATAAGACACATACACAAGATGTTTGGCAACGTTTTTACCTTAATTTGGGGGAATGATTGGGAAGAATATCTGCCATGGCTAGAATAATTAGTAACAGAAAGTTGATTAGAGTATTGTGGCACATTTTCAGCCTATAAAAGTCAACAGCTTCTAATAACCTTTGGAATTTAAAAAATCTTTTCAGTATTTCTATCATATGTTGACGAGCCTGAGAAGTGGCAGCAAAATTATAATCTGTAACTGTTTGATGCAGACACCAGGTCAAAGTATAGCTGGGTGCAGACTGGGCTTGGGAGCCATTTCTGAATGATCAAATGAAAAGTGTTTTGTGTTTATCATCTAAAGCTGCAAATGCATGAATGCAATAGCTTCTTACATAAATCTTCATGTCTTGGCCACTGATATTTTTCTTTGGTAAAATGCATCATTATGGTTGCAAATATGCAAGTGCCTAATGTCATTTGAAATGTCAAGGATTATCTGAAAAAATCACTCAAGACTAGTAAAGATCTTCACTAGATCACCAGATCTACAGCTTCTGATGAGAAACTTCTTTACATTACTTGTAATGAAAGTAGAAAATCCCTGTTTAATAAAACAGATTCTAACCCTAGATTGATATTCAATGGGATTCATCTTCTGGATTGACAAACTGCAATTGTGTTCTTCACAGGAATATGATTTTACGTGAGGTTATTTGGTGTCTGAATTGCCATTATAATCAATGGAGATCCAGATAAGATATTCAGTAGAATGATTCAGCTCCCCACATGCAGATTATAGCTGGGCAGAATGAGTAGGTAGGCTTCTATTGTTATGCCTAGAACTATAGGCACCAAAACACAGGTATCAGTCATTCCTCCAGATAATTAATTTGAGACTTGACATTGATAATAGATTTTTCACCTAGGCTCATGTTTGAAAGAATGGAAGGAGTAATGGAGATGAGTTTCCATGAGTTTATCTCCTGGTTGCTGCTTTCTGATAATGATTCCGCTTTGGCTCTTTCATTGAAGAATTAGGTTGCTGCTTATCAGTATATGAGTCTTCCCATATGGGCTGTTTATTTTAATATGATTGTGTTCACATTATTACATAATTAACAACAGACATTTTAAAGAGAATCATAAGAAGATGAATGCCAAACGTCTTCCCTCACAGAAGTATCAAATGTTATTGTTATGAATACACAAGGAGGTACCAATTCCTCCTTCAGGCAATTGGATGAGCCCTCTGCTATCATAACTCTAGTAAGGACTCAGAGAGCTTACGGTAGGCACTTAGGCAGATAAATTCAAGGTTACTGTCAGGTAGAAAATCTCCTGAGATTGACCCAGTCATCTGCAAGGTCTCTTGATTTAGAGAAAATGTTACATTGCTAGAACCACTGCAATAAATTAAGATTTTACATATTTGTTCAAATTACTGTAGCTCTTAATCATAGAATCCTTAGAGTTGGAAGGGACATTTAAAGGTCATCTAGTCCAGCTCCCCTGCAATGAACAGGGACATGTACAGATAGATCAGGATGTTCAGAGCCTGGTCCAGCCTGGCCTTGAACATCTCCAGGGATAAGGCATCCACCACAGTTGTGGGCAACCTGTTCCAGTGCCTCACCACTCTCACTGTCCTTGTACCCAACATAAATCTACCCTTCTTTAGTATGAATATATTAATAAGTTATGACACATTTGTCGACCATTGTAGATGACCAAAAGCCTGACCCTGCTGATGTAAAAAAGAGATCAGCTTAAGCCATTTTCACTGTTGCTGAAATCAAAGCTTCTTTCTTAGTATTTGTCATAGCAGAGATCATGAATAATTACTGCCTTAGGTTGACTTTCCTAACATCTGATTTGCTAACGTTTCCACCATTCACCACCAACCAAAGGAAAACAAGCAGGATCCAAAATGTAAACAGTCAAGAAAAGCTTGTACAGTGAGTGTGTCTTCTCAAGGTATTTTCCTTATACAGTACAAAAAGCAATTTTGTATTTTAAAAAGTGACATATTCAGAGAAGATACTCAGCAGCTTCCTATGTAAAACTTCCTTCCTCTGTCTGCCGGCAGTGAGTGAGATAACTGGAGAAATGGTGTTGTTTGCCAGAGAATCTCCCAACCCTCTTCTCTAGAAGACTATCACCCCACACAGGAACTGTGCACATACAAAGTCACCATTCTGTGACCATGTCAAGGGACTAACAGGCAATTTGGAAAATGATTCTATGAGCTGTATGTTCCTGCAAACAGGAAGCATGAGAGAAGTCGCTCATCAAAAGTTAACAGTTAAAATTCAGTGAAGAAAGATAAATTTTTCTTCCATCTACCCACTCATAGCAACATAAAGGTGCCACAATGTCAGAAGTCACATGTCATTTAAAAAATAATGGAATACATGAATCATGACAGCTGTGACAGACATTTTTTAGTTGCACTGATGAACGATTAAAAGACTGAAAATGAGGTTTCTTTGTGTTTTTTTTTAATTAGTATTTAATTTACATCTTTTTTTTTTTTCAGTTTTTTTTTTTTTTTTTTTTTTTTTTTACACTACTTAGTACTCTAGAAGTACTTCTCAGAGAGTGTTCAAACCGGAGTACACAGCACCCACGGATGCTTCACAAATAACTGTGCATTCTTGACAGGACCCATAAAGAAATTGTCAAAAGTAATGCCTGTGGGTGGAGAAATAAACAGAATTTTGTCAAAGAAACAATCATTCATTTCAGCTAGAAGTTCTGATGCCAATCTTTGAAGTATCACTTTCAAGGAGAATATTCCAATATCAAAGATCACAGCAGCTACGAGTTCAAGTGCTTCTCATGGTCTCCAGGCATATTCGTTTCTGCTCTCATCTCAGACTCTTATGACCCTCAAGCTTCAGTGCATGCAGACAAATAAAATTGTTATCAGAACCAGATAATTCAGTGACCTCATTTTGATCATTACTTTCATAGACTCCTGTATTTGAAACAGCTTGACATTTTTTATTGCTGACCCAATTTCTACTTCTCCATCGCAGGCCCAAATGAATCATATTGAAGGGAAGTATTCACTTTTTCTTCTGTAAGGAAAATATCTCATCTGATTGCAGCTATAAACCAGATCAGAATTGGCCAAACTAAATCAGCTGGCAAGACCATTTTTCCTGCTAGGACTAAAAAGAAAAAAAAAATTGAAATGAAAGAATTCATACTATAAGGTCATCTCTACAATTTGTTGGATATCGTACAGAATCTGTAGAGAAATCATGCACGTTGCATTTAGAATACAGAAATAAGAGGGCTAAAACAATCTGCTATACACTGATTCAGGTTTGAATTTAGAAAGCAAAAAAAAATTAACACTTTTATCCATGATAAAACCATTATTGCACAAGCAAATAAAACAGTTAAAAAGCATGAAAAGAGCTGTAGCCTTACTTGCTGGCAGGAAGAGCAGTGATACATGTTTTATTCCTTTCCATATGTGGAGTTCTAAAATGTTCTTCCTTTGTGGAAAAACTGAGCTTTTAATCAGAACGGAGTACTTAACAAGAAATGGTGACTTTGCCTCAAGAAATGCTGAAGACTCAAACTGGCAAATAAAGATTTTCTTCTATGAAAACCAATGTCACTGCAACAACCACACTTTGGATTTTTTTTTTTTGCCACTGTGCCACACTGGAAATTCAAACAGTTTGATGTGTTATCTCACTGTAGGTCCTTTTGATCTAGCAACTTTTCAGCCATAGAATGCTTTGGCTTGGAAAGAGTCTTAAATATCATCTAGTTCCAACTCCCTCCCATCTGCAGGAATACCTGCCACCAGATCAGGCTGCCCAGAGCCCCACTCAACTTGGCCTCCAACACCTCCAGGGGTGGGGCATTCACAACTTCTCTGGGAAACCTCTTCCAGTGCCTCACCACCCTCTAAGTAAAGAATTTCTTCTTTATACCTAACCTAAAGTTTCTCTCCTTTAGCTTAAAGCCATTACCCCTTATCCCATCACTACATTCCCCATTTGAAGGGTACCTCTCCAATTTTCCTAGGTCCCATTTAGGTACTGGAAAGCCACTGTAAGTCTCTCTGACACTTCTTCTCTAGGCTGAACAACCCCAGTCCTTTCAGCCTTTCTTTATAGGAGAGGTGCTCCATAGAGTATTATCCTTCCAGTTAATATCTGTTTCAAATTATCTTGGTCTCATAATACGTTATTTTGCATTCTGCTGCTTTGATTCTCACCTATGCTATCTTATTTTCACTGCATATTACCACTCTGCACAACTCCCCTCACTGCTACTTGTAACACCTCCTAATTTTGTATACTTTCCATTACTCTCTTATTAATGACTTTTAGAAGACTGAAGGAATTAAACAAAGCAGTTTTGTAGCTTTTACCTATAAAATAAAAACTTCAGATTGGTCAAATGATTCCATGGTTACGCTAACAAGACTGAAAAGCAGAATGAACCTTTCCAAGTCTCTAATTCCACATATAGGAGGTCACACATCCAGAACCAGCAAAGCAAATTTAAAACCAAGAGCACCTAAACTTCAACAATGAACTCAAATACCCACCTACCCCCCAGTAGTACGTCTTTAGTTCCTCGCAGTGAAATACAGACATTTTATTCCCCAACCACCAATCAGCACAGATTTTTACCTCCAGCCCAGCTGAGCTGAAGGAGTCATGAAGCTCCCAAACACAGCTGGGCAACATCAGAGAGTTTCTTGTTTGCAGATTAAACAGTTGGCTCCTATCCTAAATGATGCAATTCACAAATGAAGAAAGAGTTAAACAAGTGGCTGGTTTTGATCTCAGTTACATTAATAGTATATTATCACACGCTAATTGTTGACATACGCTTTTCAGAAAACAAGGTTATTACAAATAGTTTAACAATGTATTGAAAAGAAAAAAAAATGTTTAATTCAGAAACTGTAAATTGATTTTAAAATATTAAGCCAAACATCAGTCTTTATGTACTGTGGCTGTTTTATTTAACATACTGTGATAATAATTATCTTTAGCTCAACTTGATACAAATATGTCTTTCCCTTTGGAAACAAAAAATATCAGGGTGAATAAAAACTATCCCACAGAAGCACAGTGGTGTTTGAACATCAATTTGACAGGTACTATAATTTCCCTGTTATGGGTCTGTGAATATCATACAGGAATATACTGCTGTAATACTAAAAGAATTCTTCATAGAAATCATCTGAAAAAAGAAAAGTTTCATACAAGCCAGGGAAGATATTGGAAAATGGGCTGAGGCTGATGAATTTCACCGTTGGCCCAAACCCATGACCTTGACTTATTTTCATTTAACACACATCTATTATCACTAAACCAGTAACAACTAGAACTGGAATCACTATGAGACAGGAGAGTTATCTCTGTAACAGATTTACTCTAAGCAGTGCTATGTCATCCACATACATTTGTATGCAAGTGACAAGAATCAAAGCATGTTCAGTTCTAATCTATGCCTTCCTTACTATCTTATGTCTAGGGAAAAGATGACAAAGGTGTGCGCTACAATCTTTCCAGGTCCCTCTGTAGTGGAAGTCATGAATGCAAAAGATGACACACATTTTATTAATCTTCTTTCAACATCTTCTTTTCTAATGTATTCAGAGCTTTGCTTTTCCATATTTAAATAGGAAAAATGGTTTGTACAGTAAAGAAGGAGCGGATAAAAACTTTTCATTTTTTTACATAGACATTTTTTCTTTTTATTGTGCTTGATCGTGTTACTGTGAGAGACTCTTAGCAAGACACAAGCATTTGCTTCTTTTCTACCATATCTCACAATTGAAAGAATATGCCTTTGACCTAGTTGATCCTCATCCTCAGAATACTCACCACTGATGACTACTGAGAGCTTTATAGTATTATATGCATATACACATCCCACCTATTGTCACCATAAATTTGAACCTTGTGTTACTACGGGCAAGTCCTCATATAATGGGATGCATGATAACTCCATGCACATTGCTATCGCCTTAAGATCCAGCCAGAAAATGACAGTCTCTCCATGAAGGGCATCTTGCTGCAGAAGACAACAACCCATTTTTTAAACAAGACAGTTCTTGATTATAGATGCTCATCTTGATAGCCACAGACTTGTCTGGGAAATTAGCAATAGTTATCTGAGAGATTCTGCTTTTTTCTTCAGCAGTGGAGTTCTCACCCTACAAGCAGAGACTTCCAAGTCCTGGAAATTGAGTACTTAGGAGGTCACGAATGAGCCTGTGAATTCATTCACAATAATCATGGAAATAAATTTTTTTTAGAACAAAAGCCCACACACTTTTTCAGGTTAGCTTTCCTTGGTTAACCCATTATTTTATACTCCTATAAATCCATAGGTGACTAACTTACTGAGACATACACAAACTCATCAACAGTTTCCTGACTTACAAAATACCCTGACAGGCAATGGGGGATCTTTACTTCTTTGAAATAACAAAGAGGGATACCCAGAGATATAGGAGTCATTGTAGGAGTTGTAAGTGCCTAGCCAGACCAATGGAACCTTTACAGCATGTTAGAGGGAGGCTTGCAGCCTAGTCAGACAGTATCCCTGGTGCTTTCACAACTTCTTGTGAGACTGGGACAAAATACCGCTTAAAACAATATCAAACTGCTGGAACACAGAATATGCTACTGATCGTGCTTCTAGCTGCTTTCAAAGATAAAGGTTGTGGAAAGAAAAAATAAATTGGCTCAAATAAACAGCTGGGCTTTTCTCCTGTAAATTGTCTTTTTGACACTGATTAACAACAGTGGGGATTGAAAGCTTTAAAAATGCAAGTTTTTTGTCTGGCTTGTGGGAAATGAATTACCACTCCCAATCATATTTTCTTCATAAAGTAGGCATATGGTAAAATTAATATGGTGCAACAGAAGGTGTTTAGGTTTCATTTAAGGGAAACAAAAAATGCATGGGCGTAGAGATCAGTTTCCAGTGTCTCAAGCCCCTGTAAGTTAAGACTCAAGCATATTTTTTGAATATTTGGGAACTATGTTCTTCTGCATAAGCTTTGCCTAAGATTAAGAATCTCTGTCAAATACCCTTCAAGGTCCCAAAGCACAGACACGAAAACAGGATCCATTTAAGCCACTGAAATACTGCTCAGGGGGAAAAGCAGAAGACACCTCTGTACTAGCAACTATTTTTTTTTTTTCCACTTATGTCATTCATTAAAATTGGGAAGTTTTAGTCAGACAATCCCAGAAAAGAATCTGTTGAATCTATTCAGTCTCCTCCCAATAGCTGAGACCATGAGCAAAAATATTGTGAAATATTTTCTTTTTCTTTCTCTCCCTTCTTTTCTTCCTTTCTTTTTTCCTTTGAATGTATAGAAAGGTCTTGTGGCTCTTCAGTAGGACGCAAGGGAGAATCCTGATTCATCCTTACAGAGTGTTAGCATCAGTCTAAAGCACTTTGCTTCTGCACTTCTTGGATTCCAGAATAACAACAGGTGACTCTGCAATGCCTTTTAAATAACACTCCTCCGCATTTTCAAGTGTCAGGAGGGACCAGAATGCAAAGATTATTCCATATCCTTTAGATATATGCAATATATGATTGCACTCATCTTTTTCCTACTGTATCCTTATCTTAGAACACAGAATTTGGAGAACTTTCTCAGAGCATTCAGATGTTTAGATGGCTTTGAGCACACTGTTACTCACACATAACATCTTTCCCAGTCAAAACGCCCACCGTATCAAGCTTCCTGCAGATAGAATCCAAGATCTCTGAGCAGGCAGAGTGAGAAACTCAACTTGGAGTCCAGTGACATTAACATTGGTTTTCTAACTTTTCCTAATGCAACCTTTTCCCTGAAATAAGAGTAAATCACTACATAGACGTATCCTAATAGATTCATGGAGGTTTTTGGACCACAAATCATAATACTTGTATTGTATCACATGCATCTAATAACTCACTGTTTGAAAGCAGAACAGAGCAGGACTAATTACCTAATAATACCTCGTGGTTGATATAAATACTAGTCCATTACATCAAAGGTGAATTCATACAGCAGTTAAGTATACAAATGACTTCTAATAAAGTGGTAATTTTTCTGTACTGTATAAATGCAATCATATTAAACTCAAATCAGTGAAATGCTAATTCAGTTTTTAATGAGCTCCTTTCCAATTTCTGATTTTTTAAGCAACTTGCAACGGAGTTGGTCAAATATAGTTAATAAGATGAAAAGAGGGCTTTTTAATTAACTCAGACAAAATATTTCATTGTATATATGTGAGATTTTAATGTAGCATGAGGTAAGCTTAAAATTCAGGGTTTAACCATGTTTCAACTCCTAGAGAGCTTTGAACATGGCAAGCTGAGGTGTTGAGGAGTATCATAACACTCTATCTGAAACTTGTGTTTCTGAGGAAAACTCTTAGTTTTCCTTCAGGATGTGTCTGCAATATTATTGACCCATGAGAAATTAAATGTTTGCAACCCTTAATCCTGGTTAACCCACAAAGTCTAAAAGGGGCATTATGAATTTCTGTGTTGATTCTGACACTGTACAAAAGGACAGAAAATTATTTCTGAGGTCCCTTTAAGGCCTGCGTCCTAATTCAGATATAGTCTGAATAAAATTAATTTCCCCAAAGCTTTGGGAAAAATAACATGTATCCTACTCACCTTGGGCTGTTTGCTTTCTGGAGGCCTGAGTAGGAGCTGGCCAGAATCAGCAGAAATCCTGTAGCTGATTTCAGTCCAATATGTGATCAGCATGTTTGTATGACTATTATCAATCTAGTACTGAAAAAATATGCTCATTAATTCCTCTTCAGTAGACGCAAGAAATGTCTTATGGCATTCAGATCAGGCCTCAAAATGATATTTACTCTTGATTTTCTCTGGTGTAATTGAGCTCTGGACCCAGTGCTCTCCTGAAATTGGATTGCAAAGGGGACTGAGGCTGTCTGTTAGTTGGTGGCAAGTCACCACTGTTGCCAGCCATCAGAGTGTTCATTAGAGAGAATAAAACTGGGGTATCAGAGAGCACTGACGACATCCAGTGTCTTACTATCTTTCACCCAGCAGAACAGGGCTGAGGAATTATTCAAAACATAATGTAATACATTAGAGTGAAAACTTCTTTTTCCACATGCCTGATTTGCTCATGCCATTTGTGTATTAAGACTTAGAATCACTGATTCAATTAAGCTATAGCTTTTATTCATATTTTGCAGCTGTTGGATCAGAATTTGAAGTCCTCCCTGGTCACCAGTTAGAGAGTTTTAATGATTGGGAGTTTGAATGAAGGTCATTATATCATATCCCATGTTACACGCAGGTAATAAAATTCCTTTCTGCTTTGATTTTAATTGAACACAATCTTTCAAGTGAAACACGATATCAGAAAGACTTGCTTTGTCTAGATAGTAAAGTAAACGTGGCCTATTATTTGTCAATTTTATTGTCATTAAATGCCTCATTGTTACAGAAATTCAACATTGTTTCATTTTCATGCCCTCCCAAAACAGGTTGAAATGGTTTGGAAGATCTTCAAAACTTGGAATAGTTTGCCTGCAAGATGAGAGTCGGGATTCATGGTTTCTTTAAAAAAGCAACTTAGCTTTGCAAGCCAGGAAACCTCGGTATTTTCACTGAATCTCAGCTTCCCTCCCTCCTTCAATCCTCATAAAACACTTTGGTTTAAAAACTACCTTTCATTCCAAAATGCTACTTTTTATTTGTTTTAGATTCTTACCTAACTCTGAGCAGACAGACATTGGACTCTGGTGGAATAACGACACCATTATTTGTAGAAACCCTAATAATAATTATTGGCCCCTTTACTCCTGGCATCTGTCACTTAGAAGCAGCCTACTGAGTGTTTGGGTGGCACTCTTGAGCAGGCAGGCAGGTGGGATAATGCGTTCCCAGAGCATCTGCAAAGTATTTTGTCAATCAGGTCTTTTGTTACCTAATACTTTTAGCTAAACCTCAAGGATTGACAGCTCAGAACCTAAGCTTACAATTTAGGTAATTCCACATCCACTTGATGAATAATGATGCAGAGCTCCTTGTTTATTTGCTTATTCTGAAATCAGATCTTGTTTATTCTGTGCCCCTTTCTAGTCCTGATATATAACTAATTGTTGGCAGATGTGGCAAGTATCTAGGGCCAAGATATATTTGTTTGCACAGTCTGATTTTTGAGTCTTAAACAGTATCAGGCGATTGCAGCTGGTTTTTATCAAGACTCTGTACACTGTAGTCAGTCCACCTGGCAAAACAAGATTTGCCCATGTGACCTTCATATAAAAGCTTTAAATACAGGAGTACTGCTCAAGAAATATTTTAAATTTCTGGAAATACTAATTAAATTAACAAATTGAAGTGAAATGCTAATCAATGTTTATATATGTAAAAATTGCCCTATGGTACATATACAATAGCATGACAGTGATATTTGTTAATTTTGATTTAAAACCTGAACCGTATAAGGGTGCTAATTCTCCGAGACAGTCTTTCATTTCTGCAAGCTGGCCAACATCTACATTTAATCATCTTGCTTGAAACAAAGCAGAAAGCTAGTATTTGTCTAATGTTTGGAAGCAAAATTAAAACAACAGCAGCAGAGGAAGAAAACAGCGTGAATCCAGTTTAGCAGACTAATATCAACACTACTTTCCTTTCTGGTGAGGATCTCACTCCTTTAATACGCAAAAATCCCAATTCTTCATTGTGTGTTGTTTTTATGACCTTCTTCATTTTTTTAAAACAAAGAAAGGATTAACGTTGGAGCTAAGTTGTTTACTTTAAGCTATAAATTCTTTGAGCCATAATAGTAGTTGTGTTTCTCATGCTTTTCTTTCAGCAGATTAATGTAGTTAGCCATCCAAATATATTTTAGGGAAACAATGCAGTGGAAAATTGTTTATTTGAAGTGGCAGTGAATAATCTGCAAACTATATGGTATTCTTCACTAATAAACTAGAAAACTTCACTTCTTTTCTCTATTTACTCTGTCACTGCCAAAAGCAAGTCCAAGAAGTACAAACTACTTTGGATTACATCATCTCACAGCGTAGAAATCCCTCAAACTGTGATTTTTTTTCCTGATTTTAATAATCTATAATTTTATTGATAATTGCCAACCAAATTAAAATTTGAAAAATAAGTCCCCAAAATCACAGGAGCAAACTAAGAAAAAGTGGAATTAAAAAAAAAAAAAACCTAAAAAACTAAAAAACTAAAAACCTTTTTTATCTTACACTTTTGTTTCAGAGAATAGACAGTATTTCTTTTTAAATTCTTCAAAGCTACTCCTTTCCCTTGCCTTGCTTTGCTTTGCTTTGTCTTCCTTGCTTTGTCTGGGACAAGTCACCACTGGCCAATTCTCACATTTTTGCCACCTTCCACGGTGTGGCCCTTGATACTTTGTCAAGCACTGTCCTGCAGCACAGTAGAAGCAGATCATCATCAAATTACTGTACAACTCTAAAAAGCTAACAGTAATAAATAAACTGAGAGGAAAAAAAAAAAGGAGGTAAGCTTCTGCTGAATCCTTTAGCATAGCCTAGGACATAGATGTTTGCCATCTACATGCCAAAAAGGACAACCAGATGGACAAAAGGGCACTTCCTCTCCTTCCAAGTGGAAAACACTACAGCATTTGTCTCTGTGATGTTGCCATCAGATCATTCATCGGGTAAGAGGTGTCTCTTCTCACTTCCTTCCTTTACTACAGAGCAAGCAGTACTTTCCCAGTGACCACTCCAAGCCAGAAGACAGCACAGAGCTGTATGTTGTGATATGGGAACCTCTATCATGACACTAGGCTTCAAAATCTCCTCGATTTGGCAAATCTACTACCTATCTCTGATTTACTCTGCACTCCAGCAGAGCAGCTCTGTACATGGACATTCCTTTCCAACGTGGAACACTGCCCTGAACCAGCAATAATTACTGCTTAGTTATAGACTAGATCTTTTTTTTATTGTACAGTTACGGTTAAAATGCTAGTCAGTCATCATCTGCCAATGCACACTGGTGACAAACTCAGAGTAAAAGAAATTATTCTGAAATATATGATCTTGTAAATAGGATTCCAATATGATACAATTTTTGAGTTTGATGCACATTTTATATATAAAATACTTTACTCCTAATTTCACGTGTGTGAGGAAAAGCAGAGAACTGAACTTCTGGAGGCCTGAACACATGGGATGGTTATATACATAATCTGTTTACCCAAGGGTGGCTCAGTATGTCTTCCCAGGAGAACATATTATAAGATGATACACTAGCCTGTTTCTAATCCATTAAGTATAATTGTAGAACCACAACACACATCTTCACTTTTAATGGGTATGTCCCATGTATTTCAATTTTAGAGAATTTCTTTCTTCACTATGGTTGAAAAATGAACTTGTTTCACTCTTAACCCAGAAGAAAATAATGCAGGACCTTCGTAATTAAGTGTCTGACCCAGTGAATTCCTTTTTCTTTCGTGTTTTGTCCATAGTCCATGAAAAATTGATGCTCTCTCAGGTAACATGCTTCTTTTTATCTACATGCAACACATTGATCCCCTTCCAATTTGGAGTTAGCTTGTTCATTCCACTATCATTCCCGAGGTAACAAATGATATTTTCATAGGCATGGTTAGTAATCAATATACACAAGCTACTGTCATTGATCTCAGTAAGACCCTTGATCTAGGAAAATCACCAATTATAGCTATTTAAAACAGATTCAGCTGGATTAGATGGAACCCAGAGAAAAACATCACCTAGGCATTTTGGATAATGGTGTTAAAACTAAGGTGAAATCATTTAATTAGGTGGTATTTACAGAATGAACTTTAGGATTTTACCATCTTGTTTTAAAAAAGAGCTCTCTGAACCACAAAATATGTGTCTTGAATTTTACTTGTTCGTAGGCAACTATTGCAGTCAAATATATAAACCTACATAAAATGCAAGGTAAAATTGTTTCTAACATTTTTAATTTATACTTCATAAAAATAATTTAAATGCTAATATAATTTGGTGTATTGCAACCTTCTATTCTGAGAAGTATGAACTTTTGTTTCAAGCCTGAGCTTCCAAAACCTTACTGCTTTTTATGTATTGTAGCTGCCAGTATCCGACAAACATGTGAGTTCTGTTGACCTGAACAGCTCAGGAAAATAATACTAGAAAACATTTATCCATAACTCTGCACAGCAACACAGGTTATGATAAATCAGCTGCAAATATTTTACCATATAATTCACACACACTTTAAAGACACTTTGCCCTGCCAAAGACGTTTAAAGGGGCTTTAAAATAGCAGTAAATAAAGCCCGGTGACCAGCTGTAGCTTGGTATTTCCACGCTTTTATCAGTTTTCACCACAGCTTTCATGTTATTTTTAGAAACTGGCTGGAACCAGAACTATAGTCTGAAGTTGTCTGAGTTTGCAGTGACTGATTTGGCTCCATTCTCATAGTGGTTGCAACAAATTTATGCCGCTGATTCTGTTTGGGCATCGTATCTTCTCATTTCTTGATGTCAGCACACATTCTGTACCCACTGACTTGGTTCCAGGAATTTTAAAAATGCCCATTTCATTTAGCATTTACAGAAGTCACTTTCTCCTGTTCACGCAGCAAATGGTTGCAAGTTTGGATGGCACCTCTATGACCTGTATAGATTTACAGATGTGGAATATCGTAACTCTTTTATGTGTTTTACTACAAAAACAAATAATAATAATTAAAACAAAACAAAACAAAACAAAACAAAAAAACCCACACAGTGCTTTTAGATTTCAGGGTACAGAGAGAAAGCAACCACATGCAACACAGCATTTTGTTAGAAAAAGTTAGAGGGATCTTTCTGCAGAGAGGGAGGGGAATGGAGAAGTAGTTTTGCACAGGAAAAGTTTTCATTCCTCAGCATTACAACAAAAAATCCAAAACAAAGCTCATCAACAGGGTTTTTCTGCAAGTAGGATAATTTACATATTCTTTCCATGAGCATAGTAATAATTCATTAATAGGGAATGTCCATTAGTGATCATGAAAAATATGGTCTGGCTTTGGAGAATGACCAAGAGAACAAGGAAGATGTTCGAGCCTGAGAACTATAATTCCCATGACGCATTCAAAATATGAAGCCAACTGATGTTGCCCAAAACAATTTCTGGCTGAAAATATGGAAACAGTATTTCAGATAAAAAATATAAGAATACTTCAGTCAAAAAGCTGATAATTTAGGCAAATCTTTTCCTACAGAAAGTGTTTAAAATTTACTTTTCTGTTTTGTTTTGTTTTGTGAAAGAAAGCAGGTAAAACAGGCAGAATTTTTTCATGTCCTCTATCTTCTAATTGTTTTCTACTGTCTAACAACAGATACTACCTCTCCCCACTTATTTTGTCTCTCTTAAACTCGTAAATTATTACAGATAAAAGAACACAGCAAAGAAAGTTAAACTTCTTGACTTAGGCATAGATAGGGAGTCTGAAATGGGCTTAAAAAGACATATAGGTTTCCATTCCAGCCCCCCTAAGGTGCTAAGAAAAAAAGCAGGACATACACTTAGACTGCTTGTGGAAACAACAGTGCTGAATGTTAATGCAGGATAAAAAGTATTCCTTGAAAAATCTACTTGAACTCTATCAGGAGTATTTCTTCTGTGTGAGTCTCACCATATTTGAATGAAATAAATGTAACCACCAATTAACTCAAAACTCATGAGTTAACCTATCTCTAGAGATTTTCTGCAGCACATTAGTCTTAATTGTTCAGGGCATTGCTACCCAAACAGCCCAGCCTCCAATATGTTGATGATCACTAGGTGCATTTGTTCTACTGAAAATCACCATTAGATGTTCGATCTGCCTTTACTACCACCAATGAGTTTATTAACATTTCTTCTTGTTTTATTGCCACTAGTGCTCTTCCATTAGAAGTGTGCAGGAAGTTTTAGCTGGTGAACTAACATCCCCTTCTACCAGGGCTGGATCACAGAGAGTATAGCACTCAGCAGGAATACACTCACGCTCGCAATTGCTAGTTAGTTTGATTAGAGTTTCAGTGGGTAATTAAAATAAATTTTGGAAGTCAATTTTAACAAGAAATTCTAGTGCACATGAGGCATTGGCCTCTGGCTCTGAAGCAGAATATTAACATTACCAATCAAGATCTTCAATGTTTTTTTACAATGCAGTCTGCTTAGGCAGAAGATCTAATCTCTGAGTTTCCTTGACCTTGTGATTTTTTACCTCAAGAGAAAGTCTGTGTTCCATTTTAGAAATGTAAACATTATTAGTGCATATATGAAAAACCACCTCTGCTCTACAGTGGAAGATAAATAAATCCAGAAGAGAAGATCAAGACCTAGGCTGAACCATCTGTATGTGATGTGACCAACCAAGTTATCAGAAGGAAGGAAAATGTCTTTATTGGGTTATATGGGAGCAAAAAGTGGAAAGAGTTAAACTAAAAATTGAAATGTTCAAAAATGTTTTACAATATTTAACCTAGACACTGTTTTCAAAAACCTCAAGTGCTGACTTCACATACTACAAATGTATACATGAATTCTACATTTATATACATCATCTATATATATAGGTTGCTTTCAAAGTAATGCTTACTATTTATTTCCATGGAAATTACAACAGATAAAGGGAGAACAATAACACCATTTAATAGAGCAAATTATCAGATATAAAGCACTAATGTTCAACATAGTCACCACCATTAGCCAATTTGCATGGATAAGCTGATCAAAACTTCATTTCGTTGTATGATAGTTGAGCATGGCCATCTGTAACATGGCTTGTCTTTCGTGTCACTGTTGCCACCTCACTGGGCTCATGTCTACTCTTTGGTCTTCAAAAACATTCAGCAAGCATTGATGAATGTCACTGGGTGCAATTCTTAGCTCATGGAGGAATTCAGTGACACAAGTTTTACTTCATATACACTTCCATGTCAGATGCCATTTTGTCAGACTGCTCCTCTGCTTCCATCTGTCACACAGAAGCAAAATCTAACAGGATATTGGCAAGAAGGTTCAACCTCTGCTGCCATACCACCAACATCCAGCTCGGACATTGTGGGACAACATAATAGAAAAGGAGGAATTACTTTCAGAGCAACCCTTATATAGTCCTGAATTTGACCTGCCATATATTAATAAGTTTATTAATAATTCTTACTACTTTATTGCCTGCCAATGCATTACCACTAATGTAGGTGGGAAGTAAATGCATGTACATGCATCTGTTTAGCTATCTACCTGTCTGTTTACTGTAATGGACCTGTAATGATTTATTTATTTTTTCCTAATACCTTTTGTTTCTTTACTCCTAAACTCGTGAGTTGATGGCTGGTCTAGTTGATACTATTGGTCTTTCCAACTGTAATGATTCTATCATGCTATGAAACTCATGACAAATTGTATACAAAGTAGGCTCAAATCAAAACAAATAAAAAAAGCCTTCAAGTATTAAAAATAAAAAATTTTATGTGAAAGTAAGAAATAATGGGGGAACTCCCCTCCTCAAAATGGAGTAGAGGAGCTGCATCATTGGGGAACAGGGTTGTCACAAGACCATTCACAGAATGCAGCTCTCCCCAGCATCTTAGAGCTAGAAGGAGATATTGAATGAGAAGGACAATCATGTCTCTTCTCTGTTCACTTTCAAACTAGCATCCTGATCCCATTTATGCAACTCAGATGTGTCAGTGCTGCTTTGACTTTTTCTTTTCTTCCACACATATATCCCACTCTGAGATGGTGGAATGAGTCAGTGGCTGGAGAACCTGTTGTACTGACATGATTTTCCCAACACAATGGGGTACCCTTTCTGTACACAGCATTGCAACTCCTACATTGGTGACAGCTAAAACACCGCTCAGCTCAGCTTTGCCAGCCAAATGCAGTAATCTGCATTTAAGTCAGAAAGGAAAAAAAATGATGGAAGTTTCCATGATTTTTTTACATGTAACAATCCTTTCCAAGGATTTTTTAATCCTCGTATTTCTGAGTTCATCTCCAGTTGCATTTCACCCATGGTACTCATTGATTTTTAAGCAATGCTGTAATGGCTCTCAGTCATTAATACCTGCTTTTTTATACCATACTCATCAGCATATACATGGTGTCAGCATCCCAATTCATGGTCTATTCCATCAGTTTAGCCAGACAACTCAGCCTAAATTTATGACACCAATTTGTAATGGATTTATGAAATCCCTTTCTAAATTATGCTGGGAAACACTAAAAAAACATAGAGATACCTGAAAACATTCTAAGGAACCTAGGACTATTTACCCACTACAAATATTATACGTAATATATAGACCTTATTCATTACTACTTAATACGTTTCTGAATGTATCATTTAGATGTTACCTAAAATTCTGTCAAAACTGTTTAGGTTCAAGTATCATTTGTATATTTAATTATCTCACATATCCTTGGTGCTTCTAGATTCAAAACTAATTAGACAACACATTTCACCAGGGTTCTCCCCTTTGTATTTCAAAGCTCTGCTAATAAAAGACATCAGCTAGGTATCCCAAGAATGGAAAAATTGTTTAGGTTTGAGCTTTTCTCACTTGAGAAATGTTAGCAAAGTGCCAGCTGAAGTACAGGTTTAAAGAGAAGGAAAAGAGACATAGTGGTCATCCTTGCTTATTTATTAGTTTCATTTCTACTGGAGAGGAGGAATAAATAACAACACTGCTGTGTAGATAGGTGCAAGAGACTTTCAGCCAAAGTAATGACAGAACATTTCTGTTTCCAAAAAGGTTAATTTCATAAAATATTTTATTCTTCCGAGTATCCTCTGGTCACTGGTAAGAACCAGAAATGCTGTTGCATCTCCTGCATTTCATATTAATGAATCTGAAAGCTTTGTATAGAGCAGAATGTACTCTGAAATAGTTTGAAAGCTAAGCCCTGATACCCTGTGCTGCCAACTGAAAATGTGGGGTTGGGAGAATGGCTCCTCTCCAGTTTTAAAACCTAGGAATGTTTTCCTGAATGGAAATGTATGGAATAAACTACTTACGGGAAAATAATACTGCATGAGTTTTCACTGATAGACAAATGTGTGTAAGACACTCTGACATGAAAAATAAATCAGGTTTGGCTTCAATTATTAAGTGCTAAAAGTAACATTCTCAGATAGAGAAGGGTGGCTTTCCTGCTTTTTAATGATAAATATGTATGAAAAAGAGAAGTGTCACCATGGAAACCAAAGTCTTGCCTTAGTTTTTCATACAGGCAAATGTTATAATGGAAACTTGTGTTCACTGCAAAAACAAACAGCTCAAGACTGAATCGAAGGTAGTATTACAGCATTGTCAACTTTGTCAGCTTGAGACCCCTTGCAGTTCATTTTCTTTTATCCAAGTCTTCCTGTGTTTCCCATCTGGATTACACTGTCATACTTTAACCTGCTGTCTAAGGTGAAAAGTTTAATATTTTTCTAGTTCAATAAAGGGAAAACTTTAATAAAGATGAAAAGAAAATAAGTATCCAAAAATGCCTCTCTTTACCTGTATTTAATCATAATGACAAAAACTACCTAAATCAATATTAAATATTAAACAAACAAACAAAAAAAAGGAAATGAAATTAAGGCATTAATCATACATGTATAGTTCTTCATGAGTTTGAACTCATGAATAAGTTTGCTACTCTGCTGTTATGACTTGTACCTTTGTAATCAAGGAAATGTTTGTGCGAGTATTCAGCTCAAGATCTGAAGATATGAGTATAGAAAATATATAGAAACTTATAGATGTCAGGAAAATAATGTAATACACCAGAGAGGGGAAAATATGAGAAAATGGGACTGCTAGCATACACATTTTTTACCTTGTCCCAAAATGTTGGCAAGTATTATTGCCCCTGTTCTACTGAAGAAAGACAATCTCTTAGACAATGTGATGAGAAAGCAAGTGCAAATTTGGAAAGAGCAGATGCCTTTCACTATGTTTTATTTGCTAAAACTACATACCTGTTTGCCAAAACACTTTACCACAACTGGACAGTGCAATGTTGCTACAGTTCACTTTCTTGGAGTCAAATCAAGTACACATTGCCTAAAGGCAAGAAATGCAATTCTCCAAAGGAGTCCCTTTGGTTTAAATATGACTCACTGTGGAAATCAATATGTGAATGTGAGTGAGTATCTCAGAATCTGGCCATTAAATATCTTTTTGTCAAGCCAAGTGCACAGTCCGGGTAGATAAAGGCTGTCTTTGGCATTATTCTCTACCCTATGAACTTGTATGTTCATGGGGTACTCCAAACATCCTTATAATAACTTGTCTGAATTTATTCTATCAACTATCCTATTTCATCTATACTACATAGGAGTTCTTTGAATTATTATGGGCTATTATTTAAATGCATTTAAATTCTTGTAGACGGGAGATTTTTAACCCCAATAGACTACAACTTCTCCATTAAATCAGTTTTATTATTTCATGTCTCTTTGGCTACTGAGCCAAACGCACAGAACAGTCTGTGAGTAGTTATGGAATGTATTATTTTAAAATAAAGTTGTGAGTGTATGTGTGTTTAAATGACCAGTTGGAATATAATATTCGTTATCTGGCATTTTCAAAATAGCCCTCAACACTTCTCTATGTTTTAGAGACTAATGACCTGCAAAATTTCATTTAAAAATATTATTTTTTAGATTTCATAAGCTAAAAAGTCATCTCATATCACATTGTTTCTATATCTTTACTTGACATAGTAACAGCTGAAAAAATTGGCCTCGAACTTTTCTTACAATTAGTTGCATTTGAGTTAATATTCTACAGTTTCAACCCAGAGAAAACTTCATCCTTGGACTTACACAATATGTTTTATCTCAGTTTTTGCACTACTTTGTCCCATTACAGGACCGGTGAAACATAAAGCCACAGTACTGCAGTTACAGTCACACAATATCAAGATTATTCTCAGCAGTCAAGTTAAGCTTATGCATATGTTGTTTCCAGGACTGAGGCATAAGCCTTTTTTGCAGAACTGGTCTCCTAATGGTTTCATCATGAAAATCTGAATCAGGGAGTTATAAATGAAAAATACAACATAAATGTACTCAGAGTGGCACAAATGGCATCATCATAGTAATCACACTAGAGACTTTCAGAGAGCAAAACAATATAAAATAATTCAAATCTTTCTACTGAGGAAAGAAAAAAAAGAGTTAATTGAATAAAGTACTTCAGAGGATTGTATCCCACTTATGTTTTCATTTAAATACACATTAAGATTTTTCTAAAAAAGCCAAAGACAGTTTTTGTAATGCCACATATGGATGTCAGCAGCATATGTAAAATGGAGAGAGAACAGTTCATTCTCATTAGGTTTAGTGCCATATTTTTCTAGGTAAGATCAGCTGTAATAGTGGTATTTCATTATGATTTTCAACCATTAATTTGCTCAATAAAACGTGCTGGATTTTTAATAAGTGGAAACCTCAGAATACATGCATGTTCATGGTCAAGTGCCAAGCATGGTTTAAAGAAGGCTATTGTAAGTCTACTTTTATTGTTCTTTGTAGACCACCATGATCAAATAGTGTGTGGCCTACAGAGCAATTATACATTTACAAAGGATTCTCTGCTGGAATAGCACACTCAGAAACATAAGAAAATCTGATTTGTAAACAGCAAACACTCAAGGCAGGAATCTGTGTTACAATGCTCTTTATAGTCTGTAAAAATAGACAGCAATTTATCGGATGAAAATGAGAGTAGTTATTGAAATTTTCTACAAGTCATGTAATAGTGGAAATTGTGCTCTTGATCAAATAATTTTGTGTAGTGATGAACATTTCATCCTTGTACCAGCTGATAATGGAGGGAAAGTTTCATCTCCCTTCCCTATATTTCTCCCCGGGCTTCAGAATCGAACAATCAGTCTGAAGCCTAAATGTTTCTTTCCTCCCACTGGCCTCCATGGCTGTAGGAATGCATGATGCTCCTCCTAAAGCTAAACTAGTGCATACTACTTGCCCTGTCCCTTTGGATTTGGTGGTCTTGACTCTCTCTGTTCAGCAGTCAGTACAAGGCCAGGGCAGACTCCATGGACACTTCTTGTCCGCTTTTCCTGCACCATTTCGATGGTGGTGGGGCTGCTCTGCAGCTCTCAAGGAGCAGCCCTTGACTACCCCAAGGGCCATATTCTTCTATTGGTACAGGCAGCAAATAAGGCCTTTGAGATAGACTCTGAAGACCCATCAAAAACTACTGTAGAAACACTTTGCCTCAGGCATTGCTGGTCATAGCAACCTTATTCTTTATCACTATCTCCCAGTGGCGTTAAAGACACAATCTCATCTTGCTGGAGGAATTTTCCTGTAGAGAAAGTGCAAGAGGAAGGCAGGTAAATCCATATACTCCTAAAGCCTTGTAAGGGATAGTGTTGAAGGGGACATCTGAAGTTTATATAAAGAGGAACAAACCTTGATAAGAACTTGGGTAGCCCTTTCTTCCTCATTTAATTAATAACAAAACTTTACAATTAATTACAAAACTCAATTAATTACAAAAACTTTACTGTTTCTTAGAACTTGGAAATATATATTAAAGTAGTGGTAAATCATGACAAGCATCCAATCTACCCAGTTGAGAACATGCTCCAGCATACATACCTACAACACCTACCTACAAATTCTAGGGTGAGAATGTGTATTATTAAGATACTGTTGTCTGGCAAATGAACTCAAGCTGAAAAATACATGTAGCTCTACATCATTTGTTTATAGTCCTCTGAATTTAACAGAAAGAAAAATTTTAACAGGCAGAATTGCAGTTAATATAAATCTATACAGCCTCACTGACTGTTCTGATTTATATCAAATGAGGATCTGGCTCACAGAATTGTGTTGTCAATAAAAACATTTAGTATTTGCTTAATTAGTATAACATTATTTATTTAACATGAAATATTTTCCTTTTTCCTTTCCTTTCCTTTCCTTTCCTTTCCTTTCCTTTCCTTTCCTTTCCTTTCCTTTCCTTTCCTTTCCTTGCCTTGCCTTGCCTTGCCTTGCCTTGCCTTGCCTTGCCTTGCCTTGCCTTGCCTTGCCTTGCCTTGCCCTGCCTTGCCTTTCTTTTCCTTGCCTTACCTTGCCTTGCTCTCTCCTCCCCTTCCCTTTTCCTCTCCCTCTCCCTCCCATCTTCTCTTCTCCCTCTCCCCTCCCTCTCCCTCTCCCTCTCCCTCTCCCTCTCCCTCTCCCTCTCCCTCTCCCTCTCCCTCTCCCTCTCCCACTCCCTCTCCCTCTCCCTCTCCCTCTTCCTTTCCCCCTCCATCCCCTCCCCTCCCCTCCCCTCCCCTCCCCTCCCCTCTCCTCCCCTCTCCTCCCCTCTCCTCTCCTCTCCTCTCCTCTCCTCTCCTCTCCTCTCCTCTCCTCTCCTCTCCTCTCCTCTCCTCTCCTCTCCTCTCCTCTCCTCTCCTCTCCTCTCCTCTCCTCTCCTCTCCTCTCCTCTCCTCTCCTCTCCTCTCCTCTCCTCTCCTCTCCTCTCCATTGAAAATTTCCAGTAATACAAAATGCAACTTGTAAATAATTTCTGGCTTGGCAAGCTCTCATGTGCTCTTAACAGTTTACATATTGTTCTGATTAGGCAAGCTAAACACGATACTAAATATGCAGACGTGTTTCAACTCATGATGACAGCTTGTGTATGATTTACAGCACTGGCTGTTAAAGGCAATTGTTCTGGTTCAATATTCCTATTTATTTTTGCCAGCATTTTGCTGTAAACAAAGACATTCATGTATCAGATGGCTACTGACAAAGAGTTTTTTAAAAGCTCGGTCCCAAAAAATGCACACACATATCTTCACACTCAAATAAGTATGTTGATATTCTTTATACTTTTGGGGCTGAAATCAAGATGAAGAGAGATGTTTCTATGGTAATTCAAAGGTTGTTTTTCCCTGATTCTCTTTCCTTATGAACAGAAATTTAACACCAACCCATCAGATTAGTAATGTCCCAAACAGGAAAAAAATGCAAATATTATGGCTCCATAGTACAATTCGTACAGGGAAGTAATTCATCTTCAAATATTTCCTTCAAGTCAGAATCAATATTATAGTAAGAATTTTGTTTTCTGAGATACACTCAGTGGATCTCAAGTATAATAATATTCTCTTGCTAATATATACCAAGCTATACATAAACCATTCTACATAAACTAGCCTGTAGGTGCTATGTTCTATTGAAGCAGGGCTAAAGAGGAAATTTAAAAGCCTTAAAATCTAGTTAAAAATCTCTAAGTCTGTGACGAGGTGTAGCAGGGAATGTTAGGACTTGCATAAGCAAGAGTATCTTCTCATTAACAATAGATAGCAATGAAAAAGTCTACGCTAGTATCAGCTGTTATACAATTTTAGTAAATGGGACTAAAATAGACTCACTCTATCCTACATTCTCAATGGGTATTGGATCCTGAACCTTTAATAGTTACAGATGGGTTGTTACACCTAGTATTATCCAGGCAAAGCTTTTGCCTCTTTTAGACCGGCAGTTGTAAAGCTTAACCTATTTTCCAATAGGAAAGTCACTGATGGGTACCTGACCTGATCTTACTTAACCAATGGGAAGACCAGCAACTCTACCAGCCTCTACAACAGTTCATAGGCTGCCAGCTTTGATGAGAAAATGTCAAGTTCTACTAGGGCACAGCAAGTACAAACTGGAGTGCAGGCACTCATTTCTCTGCATAAAATCCCCAATATTATTGTCTTTAGAGCACTTTGATTTGGAAAGTTCTTTCTCCTTTCTTTTACAGGATGGAAACCACCCTCCAAGGGTCACTCATTCTCCACAGCATCCTGGGAGGAGTTCTTCCTCCAGCTCTGGGTGAAACAATCTTCCAGTGGGGCATGAAGGTCTTCTCCACTGATGCCATTTTTGGACACTGGTTTTTCTGATAACTGTGACACTTCCTAGAAATATCCACCCATGTCATTCTGGGGTTCAATATATCTTTTTAAGGAGGTAAGGAAGTTTGGCTGTCAGTGCTACTAAAGAACTTCACCCATAAGCCCCTCACACTGACCATGTATTTTTTTGTCCTAAGTGAATGTTTAAAAATAAAATGCACAACAAAAAGCCACCTGCAAATCACAGGAGTAGGCTAATTGAAAGCTGTATCTACTACTGACACTGGGTAAGGGATCTGCAGAACAAGGACACTTCCAGAGCTAATACAATCCTTTCTCATTTTCCTAATTTATAGTAATAGCCAAACCAGAGTCCAGGAAGAGATGAACTAAAAATATTGAGGTCATGTGTCTATTTAATGCAGCAGTTAGCAGCAATGGATTTACGGGAGAAACTAAGGGGCACATACTTCGGGTCATGAGCTGAAGAAAATGCTGCTCTCTGTATCACCAGTACATCTGCATCCAGCCTTGGCTAAGGATGTGGCAGCTCTATTCCTTCACTTATTGGGCTGGAATATTCCCTCCACAGGCAGGCATGGGCCCCAGCTTTAGCTCTTACATTGCAGCTCCAGCTCCAAAGAAGTCCTGAGGCCGCTCTGCTCAGGAGATGGGTAGAGGCTACACAGCTTATTGGACAGACACGTGTACTTAATGTATTTCTTACCCCTGGTACATGCCAAAGGCAGCATAGCCTAGTAGATCTCAGTAGAGAATTGAGAAAACTGGGTTCTGCATATGACCACTCTGTCTCTCTGGATTTGTTTCCTCTTCCTTCAGTACAAATGAATAATGAATCTGATCTTTCTTTCCCCTTCTGTAAGCCCTAACAGTAATGACAGCCCTCAGGCTACAACAATCCATGTGGAACTACTGTAAAGGATGGAGAAATTAACTGCATTGAGTGTCTGCCAGGATTTCAAAACAAAGATGGCCTCCTTGTGCAGGAAAAAATGAGGAAGTTTTCTTATGCTCACCTTCCTTCTATGGAATGGAAAGGTTTTTGTGCAACCCTCCAGCTTCCAGGATTCACATTTTCCAGGGAAGGAGGAATTTCTCCACACCAGGTCAGTGAGATGTTTACTATTTGCAGGAAAGCTCTGGTTTTAGCCATCTTGCTCTCCTGCAAGTTTCTGTTTTTACCTTCAACCTTCAATTATTCCCTCTAAATTCAGAAATCTACTTTTTTACCTGGACAAGAAAATTTAATCACACAGATGCACAACTGCAAAGTTACCAATTCTCCTCTGCAGAGGTAAAACAAAAACTCATCAGGTTCCAGCAGCTTCATTAAAGTGGGCAAATGGTCTCAAAATATGCAAGGTCTGCTTACTGCAGGGTGTCCAGCCCTGTGTAAGTCATGTAGTAGTAGTATCATAAAGTCATAGAGCCACTACAGTTGGAAAAGATCTTTAAGATCTCTAGATCTCTGAGATCATCTAATCTAATGATCCACCTACCATCAACATTGCCCACTAAACCCTTAGTGCCACATCTACGTATTTCTTGTACACCTCCAGGGATGTTGAGTCCACCACCTCCCTAGGCAGCCTGTTCCAGTGCATGAACGCTTTCTGAGAATAATTTTTTCCTAATATCCAACCTGAACCTCACCTGGCACAACTTGAGGCCATTCCTTCTCGTATCATGGCCCAAAGTTTGGTCTACTGAACATCTAACTGTACTAATATCTATTACCATGAGATGTACACTTGCACATCTTCATGTGCTTGTGTAAGTTGAGTACATGCAAATTTGGGAAGGTAACATTTTAAAATCATTCTGGAGAGATGGAAACAGTGAGGCTGATGAAAATGAAAAACTGGGCCCTTTAAAATCTTTAAGGGAAACATTTTTTGTTACTGAACAAGTACTCTGGAAACATAAAAGGAATACTGAGAATGTCTTTGCTTTTTAAGATACCGAGCATGATCTCACAGGACTGTAAATAAGCAATAACTCCACAGAGATTTCTGGTTGCACTGCAGTGAAATTAGCAAAAGCAGAATCAGAATCCTAACCTACCAGTAATTTTAACTATCCCAATAAGATATTGTGGGGAATATGTATTCGCATTGTAACTCTACTTTACAGTTTGCTACAAGGAAATAGGCTTCAGTTTGAATTCTTTCCATACAGCCTGCGTGATTATGGCCCAATAGTGCATCTTTATACTGTCTTCTTTCTCAGTTCATGGTAATTTTTACTACTGTATCTTTTTCCAAAACTTTTGAGCATTTTTTTTTTCCCTCCTATTCTCATTTTTGGTTCCATCACCCCACCGCTACTAATTCAAGTCCTTTTGTTTCCCCCACTGTTGCCCAGCGTCCATCTCTCTATTTAACAGGGGAATCTCCTCCCTTATTCTGACTTCCTTCAGTATGATACTGGCATTGATTTGCTACAGTCTCCTCTTCTTTGCTTCCTACATGCAACTCCCTATGCTGAGAGGATGCACTGTCTCTCCACCTTTCTTCCTCCACTGTTCTCGGAAATCAGAAAATTCCTTCTATCCCATGAATATTTATACAGCCTTTTAGCTGATATCAATGAGCTTTGCTGCACCTTTCTTCAAACGTGTTTTGCATTGTTTATAGAGATGGGGTTATGTTTGCATTTAGTTCAATTTTCTTCAAGTCCTTCACTTTTATTAATTTAAAGAATGTAACTTTTTGTAAGTTGGATCAAGCATTTCATCCATGTGGGCAGTGCAGGGGAGGTGACATTCTGCAAGAATTTGAAAATATAAGAATATATTGGACAGATAAGTTTGGTGGTGTGTGTTTGTTTGTTTGTTTGTTTGTTTTCTTTTTGTTGTTGTTGTGGGAGATTTGTTTTGTTTTGCTTCTGTAATAAGATTACAGTAAAAAGTTACTATCACTGTTTTCCTTTTTTTAAAAAAAAAAGAAAGAAAAGCACAAGGTAGACACTGGAACTTTACTGCCAACTCATATGGGAAAGCGTGCCTTCTTTTTTCTCAGAAAGAAACAAATGTAAAGAGGTTCACATCTGCAGTTACAGGATCTAAGTACACAGCAGACCTGAGGTGCCATTAGGAGATCCTGAAGGATCCCGCTGACAGGCTTTCAATAGTGAGGCACTTTTAACGGCAACATTGTTCAACATTGTTTTATCTGGTCAAATTTCCAACCTTTTGGGAGCCAAGGTGAAAGCTCAAACTTCTTTGCTAAAGTAGAGCCATTGTGTATTAAAATATCCAGGATGATTCATTCAGTCAAGCCAACATCTACTCATCAGCAGGAGAACAAGCTAAGGAGGCATTATATCTTTCTCTAGCACACCACTTAAAGTGAGGCATTCCAATCTGAAAGTCAGAATTGTTCCTTTGAGTCAAATAATTAGCGGGCGCGGGAGCGGGAACGCTGTAACGAGAGCGACCTCTAGTGGGGCCGCCGCCCGCAGCCGCCGTCGGGCTCTGCCGCTGCGCCGCGGGGCTGAGCGGGGCTGTGCGGGGCTGAGCGGGGCTGTGCTGCGGGGTGTCCGTTCACCCCCGCTCTCCTGGTCTCGGTGGCAAAACTACCGCTCAGCCCTTATCTCACCGTGTGCTGCAGACAGTGCTAAAACCAATGTTGCTATAACTCCGAGATGACATTTTTTCTTTTTTTCTTTATTATTATTATTATTATTATTATTATTAATAATAATAATAATAATAATATACAGTGTTTCGAGGTGCAGGAAACTGGTTTTGTTTTACTGCAGTGCTTGCTGAGCCCTCTCAGTGTTACTTAGGTGAGCAATTCCCTTTGGAAAAACACAGGATTCGGTGAGGCAATTTGTGTTTCTACCCGCTGACAACAGCCTATCTTCCGCTGCCATGCCTTCATAATTGGGTGTATCATTGCTGTCTGTGCTATTACTAGCCTTGTTTACAAGAGGGATTTTTTTATTTTTTACTTTTTCTCCTTATTTATTCATTTTTTCTGTACTTCCTCCTGCAGCAGTTCAGCAGCCCAAAGAGTAACTATTTGTCTCAAGTCATTTGCAGTCATAATCGCTGCTCAAAGCCTCATCTCACCAAGTCCTCTTTCTTCCTGGATGTAACGTTGCTGCAAGTGGTCCCGTTGGTATCACGGCTGTGAGCACACCGTTGTGTCCATGGGATAGCTCAGCCATCGTGCTCACTGCAAAGAGTTTGCACAGTTAGGCCCAAAGCGTGTGAAATCTAGCAAAAGAATAATAATAATAATCGTTGCTATTTTGTGTTTTAACCAGCAGTTTCAAAATATGCAGGGGCAGAGCAAGGGGAGACAAGCAGTGTGTATTAAGTGCAGGTTATCAAAAAGAAACTGTCTCTGGATTATGTACAGTTTCACTTGACTGAAGCTTCATGGAAGATTAAGCTCCTTTTGTTCTCTGTGCTGTTTCACATTGATCAGTTGATGATGTGCAGAATAATTTTAACCACATATTAAACAGTGGTTAATCTAAGATAAAGAGATGAGCAAATATGAAAAGCGAATACTGTTTTTAGTGTTAATGCTAATTAGAGATGGAGCAGGCAGTTCATCAGAAATTTAAAATCTTCTCCAAAATATATGTGTAAAGATAAGGCCTGTTTACTGTCACAGTGTTTACCGGGTGGTCTCTTGTGTGGTGCACATAATTTATAAAGGACTTGGTCACTCCTCTCTAATTTATGAAGAATAATAGCTCTGAGGTGACTGACTCCTGGAACTGCTGCAGACATGAAAAATAAAACAGGCAGAAAGTGTTAAAATCCGGGACACTATGTCAAAGAGTCGTGAGAATTAAGCTAGCTGGGTAGCATTTTTAACAGGAGGTGGAGGTGGAGTTGTGGGGTTCTGCAGCACGTAAAAATAACACATTGTATTCTCCTTGAATTATGGCATTTCCAAAATATTACACTGCAGACTTTTGCTGGCCCCACAGGAGACCTTTTCAGTGCCTTTTTTTTTTTCTTGTAAAGATTTAATTGATCTCTTTTGAGAGTAGAGGAGATCTAATATTTTGCAGATCTATTTTTATTTTCAGCTTTTGTCTCAATCCTTTTCATACACCTTTAATTTCTTCATGTGAATTAATTGAGCTCTCCTCAGATGTACAAAGATGATGAGGTTTGTCGACACCATTTATCACACAGGTTATTCACAGTTCTTGCAGGAGTTTTACCAACAGTTTCAGCAGTTTGCCAGGAAAATCTGCTGGTTACTTGTGTGTAAGCATTTCATCAGGCCTATGAATCAGATAAGCACTATTTTGGAACTTGCAGCAAGAGCATTTATCTTATAGCATAAAATTTGTCCTTATTGCTTTTTTTTTTTTTTTTTTTTTTTTCCTGGATGACAGTAGGACATCACTATTGTCATCCAATATAGGGAGAAGGAAAAAGTACTTAGATATGTAAGTAATGACATTATTAAAAAAAAAAGGAAGAAAAAACTCAATTCCTTCTTTTTGATTTTGTTTACAATTATATTTAATTATTTCTCTCTCTCCTTTTTTTAAATTAATTATTTATTTAGAAGACAAAAGAAAAGTTAAAGGTATATTCTATGCTGTATTATCCCTTGCAAACCACCTGCTTTTTTTGCTTTGGTCACATGGTGACCAAAATGGTCTCCTACATGGTGCATCCTCATTTTTCCTTCCTCACTCTTTGGATGCATTGCATGAAAACATGCCTTATCAATCAGTTCCTTGAATATTTTGCTGATGGTAGAAGAACGATGAGGTCTCCTTTAGTGAATAACTTTATCATGTTTGTCTTTTTATTTGTGATCAGGTGTCTGGGACAGTACCCCTCTGTAGGTGGACTCCTCTCGAAACACTGTTTAGACTATTACTGTAGGTGATCTGCTGCTGAATCATACCTGGCACATATCTGTGTGCATAAAATATGTGCTGATCTTTTATATGAGAAAAGATTAATTGCTATTCATGAGAAAAAGGGAAAAAAAATAAAATGGAGAAGTACACCATTTTAGGAACAGGTGGGAAGAAAATGGTTAACTAAATGCAATTTACCAGTCTTTCCTATAAAGAGAAACACGTGGTTTCAGTTTTCTTACTGAAATTGAATTACTGGTTTAGGACAGGTTGGCTGAGCAAAACCATTTAATGCTTAGCCATCCCATCTCCTGAATATACCTGGCAAATTTGGATATTTTTTTCTAGAGTCAAGGCATCCTAAACCACAGGACTCTCTCATCATGATTTTTTTCCCCACCTTTTATTTTTCATTTTCTAATAATACAAACATTTATGACTTAAAATGTCAGAGAAGGTTTTTCTCTACTTTCTGAGTTTGCTTTTCCTAACTGTCCCTATAGCACATATTTGGAGGTGTACTTTCTGTCTGGAAATGAAGTTAACTGTTATTTAAATTATGAAGGAAAACATCAAGAAAATATTTTTATTCTTTTTATGTCAATCGCGAACTACCGAGCATAAATACTGCAGTATAAATGTGAAGGAACTGTAGGATTAATTTTACTTTTACGGGGCACCTAAATAGTTTATGGCATTTACAAACCTCTGCTCATCTGCCTCCTAGTGCTGTGGGTGCCTCGCTTGCTTGTAGCACAACAGTGAGATAGTTGCAATATACCTGTAGTGATCTGAAATTACTGCCTCTGCTACAGCCTTCAGCTCTTCACTCATGTGAACCTGTTTGTCCTTGCGCTGGAGCCCACAGTTGGAGAGCCCTGCTATCAAATCTCAGGGACGAGAACCATCAGATGAATTGTGAATGCATCCCACTTTCTCACAGCAACTTTGCAGACAAGGCTGGAACTGCACACACAATTCTTTTTCATGAACATTCACAAAATCACTGAAGCCCAAGTTGTCCTCACTCAGAGCTTCAGATCCTGTCAAACCCCATGGAACACTGAGCATAAAGCGCCAGTGCCAACTTGGCAGATATCTTTAGTGTACAGCCAAGCTGCCCTATGTTGGGTCAGGCAAGACGGTCATACAGAGTAATTCGAATAGCAGCGCTCCGAGGTTTCTTAGGGGATGTTTGAATCTGAAGTCTTTCACAGTCAAAGAAGCTAAGCTGCTCCTACAACTAGACTATTATCTACTCCTGAGCTTTGTCGTAATCTCTTCTGATTGAAACAGTTTAACTTTTCATTATTACTATTAACTTTTCATCATTACTATTAAAAACGAACACTATAAAAATGACCAAACAAAAAACTGCAACAGTCAATGGAGAAGAGATTGATGCCTTATTTAAAGCATTTATTAATTACATGGGTGGAAAATGTGATAAGCCTTCAATTTAAAAAGGCAAATCAGATATTTCAAAGCCAGATCTCGTACACTAGGGTGAATGCCTCATCCATTCCTCTGCTGAAGGGGCCTTGGTGTTTAAATCTTGTTCTTAATTTTCACCTAAACAACATTAGTGCCTCGTGCCAAGGAAATATTAATGGCTGCAAGGGTAATAAAATAAGGTGTGTGGCTCAGGCACATACAAAAAAGCGAAAGTTTCACCTCATTTCTGGCAGGTTCCTCTGGTGTTTCTCTCTTGGTTCCTGGTTCCCTGAGATGTGTAATTCCCTCACAGCTTTATGCCCTTACTTGGTTGTCTCATCATGACAAATAGAATCACAGAGCTGGTGTCTGAGCTCCAGAATAGAAAAAGAGACTTCTTTATGTGTTTTCAGGTACAGTTTAACTCTAACTGACTTGAAGTTACAAATGCAAATCGAGACTGCTTTCAGAAGCACTTGCATCTGTTAAATGTCATTAAGCATCCATGAGCACCAAATAAGAGGAAAAAATAAACAGAATTAGAGCTGGAAGGAAAATGATACCATAGCTCGCAAACAGATCGAAGCCTGAAGAGCTTTTTTCTAATGGGTTTCTTCATTAATGTCATTCCTTAATATCTACAATATCTACCTTTTTGTTCATAAACCAGGGAGTGACTGATTAATAACTAATTAAGTCTGGGAGGAGGAACAACATCATTATATGTTGGCAAACAATCATTGCCATGAAAGAAATGCTGCACAAGCGAGGTAGAATGTGTGTGAACAAACAATTGGCTGAAATATGTTTTGATAATGCATATAAAACTTGGAAAATGCAAATAATCTCTGCAGAAACCAGAACTGTGAAATAATTCACAAATGAACAAAGGCTAGGAACACATTTGTGACCAATTAAGTTATATGATTGGTTCTAATGTATATTATCATTTTCCCAGGTAGCTTTAAAGTATGAAAAGATGAACAAAATGTTCATAATAATGTATTTCCTTAGCATGATGGATAACATTTATTATTTATTTCCTCAAATACTTCATTAACACAATGAATGCTTCCAAGTACAAAAAAAATAACATTTCCCAGGGCTAAAGTATTTTAGACAAAAGATATAAGAACAAAAGTGAGAGCAAGTGCATTGAAGTAGAAGAGAAAATTACAAAAGAGAGGAGTGGTGAATTCAGGCTGGAAGGCAAGATGTTCTCCCACAGCAGGTCCTGCTGGTTCTATGAGCAGTTGCCATCACCCTAATGCTTTGCCAGTTAGACAGAAATTTCTGTCATGGCACAGATATACCTACTGGCAGCTCTCCCTTTTCTTTTCTTTTCTTTTCTTTTCTTTTCTTTTCTTTTCTTTTCTTTTCTTTTCTTTTCTTTTCTTTTCTTTTCTTTTCTTTTCTTTTCTTTTCTTTTCTTTTCCTTTCTTTTCTTTTCTTTTCTTTTCTTTTCTTTTCTTTTCTTTTCTTTTCTTTTCTTTTCTTTTCTTTTCCTTTCCTTTCTTTTCTTTTCTTTTCTTTTCTTTTCTTTTCTTTTCTTTTCTTTTCTTTTCTTTTCTTTTCTTTTCTTTTCTTTTCCTTTCCTTTCCTTTCCTTTCCTTTCCTTTCCTTTCTTTTCTTTTCTTTTCTTTTCTTTTCTTTTCTTTTCTTTTCTTTTCTTTTCTTTTCTTTTCTTTTCTTTTTTCTTTTCTTTTCTTCTTTTCTTTTTTTCTTCTCTTCTCTTCTCTTCTCTTCTCTTCTCTTCTCTTCTCTTCTCTTCTCTTCTCTTCTCTTCTCTTCTCTTCTCTTCTCTTCTCTTCTTTTTTCTTCTCTTTTTTCTGTTTTTCTTTCTCTTTTCCTTTCCTTTCCTTTCCTTTCCTTTCCTTTCCTTTCCTTTCCTTTCCTTTCCTTTCCTTTCCTTTCCTTTCCTTTCCTTTCCTTTCCTTTCCTTTCCTTTCCTTTCCTTTCCTTTCCTTTCCTTTCCTTTCCTTTCCTTTCCTTTCCTTTCCTTTCCTTTCCTTTCCTTTCCTTTCCTTTCCTCTCCTCTCCTCTCCTCTCCTCTCCTCTCCTCTCCTCTCCTCTCCTCTCCTCTCCTCTCCTCTCCTCTCCTCTCCTCTCCTCTCCTCTCCTCTCCTCTCCTCTCCTCTCCTCTCCTCTCATTTCCTTTTCTTCCCCATTCTTTTCTTCTCCTTTCTTTTCTTCTCCTTTCTTTTCTCTTTTCCTCTCTTTTTCTCTCTTTTCTTTCCCTATCTTTTTTCTTTTTGAAAGTATTTTATTCCTGATCTAGAAGACTGTAATTCTAAGCATACCTGTCAAATCTGCTGTCCCTTGATTTCTATGAACATCGGAACTACTGAGCAAATCATACATTGCTTGTACAGTGTATTTAAAAACAAACAAACAAACAAACAGACAGACTGTCTCTGAATTATGAAGCATCCCCTGGAACAGGAGAAAGTGATTATCTGTAAATACAAAACTTAGTGTATATCTTCAATGAAACTTAAGAACACTGATCATATATACTTTCAGAAATTTTAGAGGAGATTTTTTTTCCTCCTTAACGTCAAAGGAGTATTATTAATTTTAACCAAATACATTTTCTGTAGCATTTTCTATATTTTAATATACTCTATATCCATTTTTACTGTGAAGAGAATACATCCCAGTAGAATCTCACAAACAATTCTATTTGGTTCCTGAACAGTTCTATTTATGAAAAAAATGATGCAGATAAATAAAATGCTGTGTATTCAAAGCATAAGAAATTCAAAATATGTCTTCCAGATCAACCAAAAGAAAGAAAGTTTTACTCTGAGACCCTTACAGGAAAAATGGTCACCTGTCATATTACAGTCATGAAAATTTCTTATATTCCAGACGTTACTGAGCATGTTTAAGGTACTCTTGAGCTGTTTTGGCAGATACTTATTGATGCATTTTAAGTCTTTTGTTAGCTATAGTCTTTAGTCATTTTAGTACATTGAGAACTAATCTCCAAGTCTGTCAGTCCCATTTTGCATTACAAATCATTTGTAGTTTTATAACTGTCATTTCCAAGGACATCTGGAAAAGATGGATTTATGAAAGGTTATCGTGCATTCTAAGGAGGCCAGGAATTAGCATGACTTTGTAAAGGTTCTTGTAAATTGAGCAGCAGCCATCACTGGCAATAAGCTGTTTTCTGCTCTAGTCAAGTATCTTTATTTAAATATTAAGGAAGAGGTATGACCTTTGGCCTCAAAGATCACTATGATACAGCAATAGCACAATCTATTAGCTGTCAATGAAGTATTATGGCCCTGGCTCTCTCAAGACACCTATTTGTGGACAGTGTTATAATAACCCTTCCATTAGGCATCCCCAAGGCAAATAACCTTGGCTTTAACAGAGTCAGTTTAAAATTCCTTGGAGTAACATTAAGAGAATATCTGGTTTGTGTCAGTTTAGGATCAACTACCAGCATTAGTCCCATTCTGTAAATTGTAAGTAGCTGTGGATTTATTAGAATTATTTTATACATGCCCACAGGTAAATATTAAATACAAAGGATGTGAAAACTCATATTGCTTTCTACATCCTACGCAGAATATATATAGATTAATGGACACCTGACAGGTCTGAGTATTTTAAAACAGGATCCATTTTCTACTGTATACATTTCATTTCTTTTGTTGATGGAAATTACACAGTGCCACTAGAATTAAATTGTGCCAAAAAGAAAGAAAGAAAAAAAAAGAGAAAATCCTCCTGCGATATGTAGCAAATGCAATAAAAAGCAGTCTAGATAACATTCCAGTGAGTTGGCATGTTATCCTATATAGTTAGGTACAGCTACAATAAGATTAGGGAACTATCTAAAAAGCAGAGAAAATTTCATATGCTGCCTCATTTGTCTTTACTGCATTTCCTGCTGTACAGATATCAGTATATTTAATATGCAAAGCCCAAGTCCAAGTATTTTGAAACTTGTGGGATATTCGGAACAGGTCTTCAGTTTTTCTATTATTTATACAGTATAAATCTGATAGTGCTCCCCTAATATCAGCTCAACTGCTCTGAAACACAAACTACAAAAGTTTGCCTACCTATATAAAATCAGTTAAAACTGTTTCCTGCACCTTCTGCAAAGAAAACAGCTGTAAAGTCATCTTCCCTCTGAGTTAATAATCAAGGTGAAACTCCATCTGAATACTTTGAAAAATCATAGATATCTGCAAGTCTTAAAAAGAAACTATTACAAATCTTATTAACATTTCAAATATTTAGACCTGTATATTGGTGGTAGTGTTTCTACTGAATCCAATTTTACCGTCTGACACAAATGGCTCTTACTGCTGAAACCTAACAAATAATGTGCTTACTGTTGTACAATCAGAAGTGTGTCTGGTTCTGCAAAAGTTGCTTCTATACAACTTTCTTTTCTGTTGACTTTAGCAGTAGTAGATCATTCCCTAGGCAGGAATAAAAGTATTCATGTGATGGGAAACTACAGCAGCTGTCTCCCAGTGAGGTTCAGAGCCTCCACACCACCTCCTGTCCCCTGAAGGGCTTTGATGGAGTCATGGCAGTGATGGATCCCCTGCAGCCACTACCCCCAGGACTCCTCCGCTTAAGGATGGCTTATGCATTGCAGAGGAAGAAAGCACCTGAATTAGAATAACTCAGTGCTAAATTAGCCATTTGTCTCCATTTACTTTTGAAGAATTCCTATTCCACCCCACATTTTAGGAGGACAAATAAAGGGGAAAAAAGAATTGTGGAGGCAGTAGTCTATCATGCTGCAATCCACCCCCTAGTGGTGCACAGGGATTTATGCCCTTGCCTAACGATTTCTACCTGGGTTGTGACTGGAAATATTTAGAACTGCCATCACGGATTCAGACTCCAGCCAAGAGTGCTTCCCTGCCCTGGGCTCCATGGGCCTCAGGACAAATTCTTTCAGTCAGGGCTCTCAGCTCTCCTCCAGCAAAGCCTGGCATGGCAGCCAACCCTAGGCAAGAGGAAGAGGCTCCTTAGCCAGACTGAGGATGCCAACATTTTGCAGCTGCTGTTTTGTCCCTGACATTCTCTGAGTTAGAAGCTGTGGGTTCAAAATGCAGAACACAGAGAAAGATGGCCTCACCTTTCCCATGACACTGACAAGCTCATCTTAAACCAGTGCTAGGAAACTCCTCATAGTTTCAAAGCAAACAATTAAGTTGAGGATTACTGCAGTTGTTGTCAAGCGTTCAATACTCATATATTGCACACTATGAAGGCAATATTCGCCTTCAATAAAGGGCACTTGACTCTTGTTCATTCTCCCACTTGCAGTGATATTGGATACAAAGCCATTTTCCTTTCACAGGGCAAGACATGGCAGAATCTAGGATGTAATTTAAGGAGCTCTATTGATATCATAAATTACAAGAAGTCTGCTGAAGCAGTTTATGAATGGCAGTAAAAACCTGAAGCTGAATTACATCATTAGAATCATATACCACATACGTGTATTATTATTTATTATGCAGACCTAGGTATCTCTGTATTTTACAGATGAGGAAGCTATAGGACCTTGTGCTAAATGAGAATAGGATTTCCAATGCCTCTCGCTGGCAGATGTCCCCCACTGTTACAACAGAAGAGCAGTGTTTATGAAGTTGATCCATATTGGAGAAAAGCAACTCAGGTCTCTAAGCCTGGAAAAGTGCCATATGGCACCCCTCCACATCCTCCTCAAATTCAGTAGGCCAGTAGGGGAGTAAAGATGCTACACAGAGCGCGGCACAAGGAACTGCTTCTGTAGAAACCATTGCTTCAGAAAATTGTCTTTGAAGGAGACAGAGGTACAGGAATAGATTTGAAAGTGTTCCTGAAAAAGGTGCTTACTCCTCGGTTCTGCTATACCAGCAAAATAGAACATGAAGCTGTTATATGAAGCAGTAATATGCATATGGAAAAGATAATTTTTGCTTTGGGTGCAAGCGAAAAGGTATAAAAACTCTTAGCATAAAAAAAAAGCCAGGAGACCAGTGATGGAGATAGTCTGCCCTTACCAGCAAGGCAGTCAAAATCAAGCAGTGTGCACTCACAAATGGGTAACACCAAATGTGCCTGGAGCTCACAACCACCCAGCCTCGTGTTTCAGATGCATAAAGGAACCAGGCATCCATTTCCTACTGGATTCCACTACAATGAGCATCAGAACTAGTTTATCTCCTCTGAACTGGAAAGACTTAAAGAAAAAACAAGTTTATTTTATTCCCACGCTTGGTAATACTAAATATTAAGGCACTTATCAGAGCATTTCTGACATTTTACATAACCATGTTAGTAGTACATTGCATTAGTAGTACACTGGCATTGTTGCACAGCTACCAATCTGCTGAACCACTGACTGATCAGCTTTGGCTGAGGCTGTAGCTGGGCTCTGACAAGGAAGAGAAGTCGATGATGCTCCTCACACATCAGCAAGGCAGGAAGGGACGAATACCTGTGCTCTGTCCTCCAGAATCTAGCACAGTTTGAAAAGGTGAGGAAAGAGAAAGAGTGATGTGAGAGAGGTGGGCGAGGAGCAGCACTCCTAACTTAACATGGAAGCTGTGAATAGCCTGAAGAGAGACAGAAATAATATCTTTTCTTTCCCTGAAGGAAGGGGCTCCCCTGCCTGTCTCTCAGGTTGAAATCTGCCTTTGAGAGATCTTCCCTCAGTGCACTGGCATCCATTTGTGATATTTTGGGATCAGGAATGTACCTTCTTTAGTTTTCCACAATCCCTGTCTTTAGCTTAGCTTATATTGAGCTGTCTCGAGCTTTGTTTTCTCTTGCTCTTACCCACTGGGGGGAAAATAAATAAATAAATAAACAGTCAAACTGGGTGTAATTTAAAGTGTAAATTCCCAAGTGGAGACAACACTACTTAAATGTTTATTGCAAAAGTTGATTCTATGTTCCGTGCTTACTGCTGACCATGCTTACTTTACCTCCCAGTAAGACTATATTGCCTTGTGTTGGTTTGTTTTTACAGCAAGCTGGTTGTGTGTATTAGCTGTAGAAATTGTTTTCCAGTGGAAATGGTATTTCTTCAATGACTCCAGCTATTTGTTTTATTTTCCTAGTGGCTCTGGAGTGATGCAGAAGCTTTTCTTGGTGAGGTTCCTCACCTTAATGATGAGAAAATACGGCTGTGCCACAGATCAACTAATTGATAAAAAGACAAATTCAAAATTTTGAATGGAAGAACAAAGGAAAATTTTTCCACTAACGAAGAACTTAAGTATTGCTCTGATTTTAAAGCTGCTCTGGAGTTGAGGGATAAACAGCAACGAAAACTGGGCATCATTTATCCATCTAGAGGAACAAGGAAAAAATATTCTTTCACAAATGAAGAAGTTAGATAAATTGATCAGGAGAATCACAGGCTGCTCCAAGAACCGGCCCGACTGTGCGCAATGCCAGGAAGTAGAAACAACATGCTGAAGAAGTCGGCTTCTCCATCTCTTCGAGTGTACCACAGTGCCATCAACAGGCAAAAGGAGCAGCAAAGAATTGAAAAAGAAAACCTGGCTTTATTTTTTAATCTGCTTTAATTCAATCTGTTCTTGGAAGGCAATGTGAAATATTTAGGTAACAAATTTTTCCAAATTTGGAATACTAAATTTAAATAATTTGGAATCATGTGGACACTGAAGGCAAGAACATTGCAAATAAATAGAATCACCATCTGCATTGGACAGACGTGCACTCCTAGCTATTCCTTGGATGTGGTTGAGGAAAGTATTCTCGGAAATATTCATGGAAAATATTATCTTCATTGCCTCCTTTCACACAGAGGGCCTCCACTATTTCAGCAGCCCGTGATGGGGTTTTTCAGGTAACCCAGCACCAGAAAATTTATTTTTTTATACCTGAAAATTAATACCCAACATCCTATCTAGAAATCAACAGAAAAAAAATCTTAAGTCTAAGTGCTGGTACAAGGACTGGTAGGTTTTTCTCATAGCTGAGAGCATTAGGATAGCTGATCATCCAAATTTTTTGAGATATACCTTGATGTACAGCCTGATGTAGGGATGTAATATATATTTATAGATAGAAAAAGTAAAGAGTCATATAATTTTCTGATGAAACTACATGGCAGAAAGGAAAATGAATGCCAACATACCAAAGTGCATGAATGAAATGAATGCATTAGCCATTGTCTTAGCACTAACTACATCCACTTATGTGCATGGATTTTATTTGGAAAAAAAAGTGCAGTTTGGAAAGGATCTGAGATGATTTATTTCAATTACATTAAAAAAACCATAAAATATCCCCAAACATTATTTTGTATGATTTGGGGCATTTCCCCTCCTTGCATAAAGTGTTGCCTATCAAACTCATAAGCATATGAATCTCTTTGACTATACTATTGTTCAATCTGCCTGTTCATAACTCAGCCTCTTATTCCATTATAATGCTTGAATGATTCACAGGCAATGTTTCCAATCCACTTTTCCTATCTTGTGAAACTTTTAAACGAAATGTTAGCATTTGCAGGCACCAGATGTTTTGACATAAGGAGAAGCAATATGTAAATTTTAATCCATGCTAGGAACAATAGCCTGGAGGCACCTTTTTCTTATTACATGAATCATATACTTAACCACAATGTGGTGGATTATATCAAAATCATCACCACCCTGAATATAGAACACTTGTCTTGTGGTTGCCAATTAATGAAATTGATATATATTTAACTTGATGGGTACTAGTGATTTAACCAATAAGCCTTAGCATACTTCACTACCGTAGCGTCCTTTATAATTAGACTTCTGGTCTGATAATTATCACAACTTCATACAGTTTTCTCTAATCTCTCATTGGCTGTCAGCACAAATGATGCTGACATCAAATCTGTTTGTCTCTCAATTGCAAATATCACTACTTTTAATCAAGCAGTGTGCTTTTTTGATCTTTCAAATAACTTCTGATTTTATTTTCTGATGCTGTTTATTCAGCCATTAAGAATCTGATCCTGCAACAGGCTGAGCGTTGCCTTTCTTCAAAGTGAATGAGGGCTCTCAGTCCCTCACAAAGGAACTGAGTCCCTCACAAGGAACTGAGTATCTTTTATGATCAAATCCTAAGTGCATAATAAATGCGTAGAAAAAAAGCAAAGCTTCCCTCAATGGCTAATCACTGGACTTTAAGTAATATTTAGATATTATTCTGTTTTAATGCTGATACAGATGTCATTGATTTGATGAAATAAAGATTCTGGAGAGCATTTTTATTACAAATAAAATGTTTATCTGATGTACACAAACAAGGAGCACCATTATACAAGAAACAAATAAGCTATTACAAAACTGTAGCTGAAGTATATCTTACTACTTAACAGTATTTGCATCATGCCATGCACAGAAAGCACCAAATATGCTGTAATGAAAGCAGCACTTTTGATATTAGGAATTCAAAAAGCAACCCAAATCCTTACTCAATTTATTAAGTAAGAATATCTTTTAGTGCCAAAATGCTACCTAATTATCAGCTTTAAAAAAATGTTTTACATCTTAAAATACAATATTCTGTTTATCCTAGATTGTCTGGGGAACATCTAGTACATTAAAAGGTTTTTGTAGAGCTTCTTAGTGATTTAACTGATATCATCATGCCTGCTAGCAATTTCGCAACATTCTGAAAACACTTTCCATAAATCAAAGCCTTAGCAGCAGGAATAAGCAGATGGCAGGAGACCATATTAAAGAATGTATCAATTATTTTTATTAATGGGAGGCTACTGGATCATGATGTATCATAATGGACTAAATGTTTAGCAGTTGTGAAGTGTTTTGTCTGTTCGGTATCTCAGGTGCTCTTAGAGGATGTTATTATATTGTCTTGTGATGGCATTCTTCGTGGGACTGGGTAGCGAAGTTTCACAAGGGAAATATAAAGAGATGTTTTAATTTCAGTCCTTTAATTGTATTCATATAATAAACATAAAATACCAGCCTGTATAAAATGCAATTTGAAAAAGATTGTATATACAGTGTGTAATAAAGTAGGTTCTGTCTGCATACATTGACTTAGAAAACAAGATATTATATGGTTAACAATGAAAAATAGCAATTATTATAAAAATATTCTACAGTCTCATAATAGTAATGTAAATGCCTTTACTTATCTAAGAGACTTAACATAATTTTAAATTACAAGAATTTTACATCCTCCATTCATATATACAGCCCCATTAAAGTCAAAAGGTATTACAGTTACAGTGTTCTTATTGAGATTAAATGAGTGAATTACATTTAGTTACTTTACTACATAAAACAATTGTATTGTTTGTTAAAACCGTTTGCACTTGCTGTAGCTTTTCACACCATCTATGCTATGCACAGTGAAATAATCTAAGTTTCTGTTCTTAGGATAGTATCCATATCCATTTCATGAATTAAACAGGATGTTAATATTTCAGCTCCCTTTTCCTTTTGTGTAATTATCAGTCTGCTAGTTTGTGTATTCTGTAAGAACATGTCCACCAGCTCTGAACAGCTGCTACTGAAAACACGCAAGAATTCATCATTTATCATTTAATACATTTTGACAAAAATAGCCGGTTCTCCTCACCCCTGCCCTGCTTGAGGTCAAACTCTGTACATCTTTAAATTCTTTTCTAGACCCAGAGCCACGGACAAATTATGCATCTCTTTCATGGGATTTCATTAAACGGATCTCTATGATTTGGGGAAGAGCTAAAAATGTGTTTCGCGCACACCACATTTTAGCCCAGTAAAACTCTCATGGACAGGAAAGAAATTCTGCCTGAGGAGGGACACCAGGGTTTGTTGCTGCAGCTGTGCAATCCTCTTCCTCTGCACAAGCCAGAAGGCACTGTGTTCTCCTTGGCCTTCCAGCAGCTTTCCCAGCTGCACAGCAGTCTCACCACATCGAGGTGGGAGAGGGGATGCTTACTCAAAACAACCTGGGTTTTGAACAATACAGTTCAAAAACAGTAACAATACAGTTACCCTCACGAAGATCTCATCAATACCTTCAGCATGTGGTGCCCTAGTTTATCATTTCTGGTAGCCTGTATCACTATTTAATTTCAAGGACGATGGTGTAATACAGGTCGCTGTTATTAGTGAAAACACTAATGATCACTTCCTTCTAGAAAACAATGTAATGGTAGTGAAACAACATCATCATAATACACACCCACAGGCATGGATACATTTAGCGTTTGCAGAGAGGAGGGTGCTGGAAACTGTGTGCATGAAGACAGCTTGAGTGTGTTTAATGACAATGCAATTGCAGAAGGAGCATTTCCTACCTCTTGTTAGGTTTCTCAAGCTGGAAGAGAAAGAAAAATCTGGTGCTTCAGACAGAAGCAATCGCCAGAAGAATGAAAATCGACTTTAAAACATTTAATGGATGTTTTAAAACTATATGTTTTTTAAAACTATAATGTTTTTTTTTAGAGCAGTCCTTATAATAGTCATGAAACTCATGCTATTTAAAGTCAATATAGTTCAGAACTGTGGTCTACCTTCCATGTAAAAGTTCAATGGGAAAATCATGTAATACATTCATTTTTAATTTCTTTTTCTCCATTATGAGCAAGCCACACTGGTGTATTTAAACCAATATAGCAGAAACTGCAGTACAAGGACAAATGGCATTTGATGTCAACCAAGTATCCTTTCCTTTCACTAGCTGACATGGACAATACACATCCTAAGCTAGACATAATGTGGGCACAAATTTTACTTTCAATTCATATTTTTTATATGAATGCCAATTTCAATGAATACTTAGCTTGTCTTTAGCATGACTATGACAAAGCAAGTTTTGTTGAGTGTCATTTAAGGAAGCACTCCAATTATAATATTGGGGTCAATTAATTTTGGTTAATATTACTTTGTTTTTCCATTCCTTTCCTCCATGTAGAAATAAAAATAAAAATAAAAAATGAAAAAAAAATCTTAATCATACAGTGGAAGTCTATCAGAACCTCTTAAGTGGACCAGTTTTGTATTGGCTTTTCTGGGAACCCACACATACTTGACGAGAAGTTATTTCTGCTCTGTTCATCTTACATCAAAATAGTTTACATAGGCAAACAGATATCCTCGAGTTTCCTATAAACATACATACTCATGAAATTGGGCGCACCATAATGTTTCATAACCATGGGTTGGTCAGGAATGGACTAAGGCTCTGGATAAATCAGACCTCAGGTACAAATAACAGAAGATGTAGGAGGAAGCAAAGGCTTAGTTCTTGAAAAGTATGTTCAAATACATTTATACCATTAACACAAACAGCACTCCATTTTCTTCTTTGTTTCCAATCAGGTGAATTTTCTGGAAAATCAGGCAGGGCTCAGTGACTGCAAAACTTAACACATACGTTTGAAATATATTCTGAATTGTTAGAGAACTCCCAGATATGTTCTTTTGGCTCCAGTGGAGGAAGAGCAATGAAGAACTTGTACAAGCTTATTTTCTACGTATTAATATTACAATTAGAATGACTGCACTTAGTGTACTCCAGGAAAATGCATCAAGTCTTCCGAATACCTCCTTTGATTTGAAGTCTTACTTGCTTTTCTATAGTGAAGTCAAAGGCAAATCTGAAATTGAATTACCTTTGTTTCAATGTGTGTAATGGAAATCTGGCCACTTTCCTCCATTCACAAACAATTTGAAGGCATAGCTATGGAAAAAACAGACTCCCTTTAGAAAAACCTTAGTGTGCTCCCAAAAAGCTCTGGAAGCATATCTGTATTCTTATCTCTTCCACATAAAGAAGGATATAGCTTGATTATTTTTGGAATAAGCAGCTGACACAGCACTTTTACCAGTAGTAATTTTTTTAAATTGTGCTAATGGTAACGTGGAATATCTTTGTTCAGTCTTGTACATCCACATAGTCTTTCTAAATACTTTTTACTGAAACATCACCTTTTTCTGTTTGAATTTCTTTGTGTTTCTGTCGTTATGTTAGTTTCTATTTTTCTCCTGTATCATTACAGGAAGTCTATGTGGTTTTAAATTCATGCTCACTTCACTTGTGCAAATGAATTATTATTTGTTTTTTCACATTTTAAAACATGTATCACTCTATAGTTCCCAGTTTATATATTCTCCTACTGTTTCTCATGTTTCATAGAATTTTTAACGCAACATTCTCATTGTTATAAAAAAAATAGCAAATTACTAAGCAGCACATATATAACAGATAAATGTAAATGCAGATTGAAGACAGAGTCTGAACACATTTGTGTAACGCAGACATTCCTTTTGTGGAAAGCATTTTCATACTGCTGTAAAAAGTCATGGAACAATAGTAAAAAGGTTTCCAGGGAAGAAAGATTTGTGCAAATGTCAGCTGTGAACAGATGATGTGAATCTGGGGCAAAGTGATCTGAATCCATGTATATCTCCTTTTCCTGTGAAGTAAATGCTGATTTAAACCTTGCCTGTTATCTTCACAGTGGTTCTCCATATTCATATTTGTAACAAGCACACACACCATGCTTATGTTCAACTCAGTCTGTTAGCAAGTGGTTTCAGGAAGTGTGAGGCCCTTTCTGCTTTTATAAATCGTCTCCATCATCTGTGCTAAAGCTGCTTCTCCTGCTGCTCTCTTTCGATGCAGCTGGGGAGGTGGAGGACAAGAGAGGGTCTGCTCCAAATGGTGATACTGTGTCATCCAATAAAATTTCCTCTAGTCGTTGCTCTTCTTTTAAAGCTGCGCTGAAGGACAAATCAGTGAAGTGGGAAAGTGGATCAGAAAAGGCTGTAGATCCATCACAAACATCAGAATTTGGTCCACGAGCCAGAGGCATTTGTTGAGAGTAGTCTACAGAGTTCTCCTCTGGATATGACTGTTGCTTGGTGACCTGAGCAGCTAAATCTACTGCACTGAGTGAAGACATGACTGGAAGGCCATGAGCACGTGCCTGGATCTCTAGTTCCTAAAGTTAATAAATAAATAAATAAATAAATAGATAGATAGATAGATAGATAGATAGATAGATAGATAGATAGATAGATAAAAGAGGAGAATTAGATAATGACTTTGGAAGAGAAATAATGTCTTCAGAACTATCATGATAAGTATACAGATTATACATGCAAATTAAAGATTTCTCTTGTCCAATTGTGAGACTATGTTTTAAAATACAAAATTCTTCATCTATGAAAATTTGCATTGAGCCACCAGTTAGTTTTCCTTTTAATTCCATTTTCACCATTAAACAGCTCTCCAGTAGGAATGTAAGAGGCACGAGATGTTTTTTGAAACCACTGCCTTCTTTACCTAATAAAAGTGACAGAAAACTGTTGCAAACTTTTAGTGCATTGCTATCCAGAGATGCAGAGGATATTTTACTTCATGTTTCTCATGATATACATATATAGCTGTAAATTACAATACATAAGATGATTTTTTGTCTAGCTAAGTCATCATTGCATGTATGCATAGTCATATATGCATTTCCACCACCACATCATGTTCATTTTTGTCAAGAGCAGATATAACATTGCACACTAAACCTAAAGAACTTTAATGTGGAATACAAAAGAAAATGAAAACACAGAAAGGAATTTTAAGTCCAGTATTGTTTTTTTGGCACGAGAGATGTACCTTTTCCTTTCCTTTTTGTCCTTCCTAGTCCATAATATATACTGTTCGTACAAATATTTTATTAACTTCCCACATATTCCTTTATGTAAGATATAATGATCACAGGAATTTCCTAGAAATCTGGAAATATATCCCTTCCTCAATCTACACCACAATAAACAGGGAAAACCAATGCCTTTGCAGTAAGTGACATTTGGGGGAAAAAAAATGATACAGATTAATAAAATTTGATGAGGTAGGAATACTGAGAAAGCTTTGAAGTTCATGACAACTCCCTCATACAGACCTGAATTCGAAGTAGAAGTCTTCTGTTAGCGTGCTCTAATTTCTTCTGTCTGTGTTCTAATTCTCTGGCTCTCTGTTGTTCTTTTTGTAGCCACTTGATGTACTCCACTGATGCTTTTAAAATAGTTCCTTTGTTCCAGCGCATATCACTGCAGAATGTAGAGATAACCTTTTCACAATTGTGCATGTCAGCAGAATTCATAAGAACTTACAAAATCTTTTACATTAATATGAAATAATGATTTACATGACTATTATTCACTCTTAGATATTATTGCTTCTGAATGGAAATTTTAATAGAATAGTTAAGAAGCCCTTATATAGTAAAATTAATCCCAGAATGAAAATAAGTGTCAAAAGAAAGTAATAAAGTGACTTTTTGTGGGAGAGCTAAATGCAATATCATGATTCTACCATTACAGTTTTTATATTTTTAGTGAAAATTGCTTTTATTATTAACTCTAAGATTAAAATCTATGTGCAGTATTTCTGCATTAATGAACTAGGAAATATACATTACTGAGGACTTAAGCCTAAATTTTTAAAGATCGTTTCAAATATACTACTCTTTTTACCTGACTTAGTAATGAGGTTGCTTTTAAGCTTGTTGAGAAAAAAAAAAAAAAAAAAGCCTGTGCTGAGTGCCACTCCTCACTGATGACAGACTACACAAATCATGGTTTGGTAACCACAGTGGCAGGAGTATGACAAAAATTACTGCTTAAGCCCATTCAGCCCATTCAGAAGTGTGGAACAACATAAATCAGGTTAAAGTTCACAGCTACATACCAGATCCCAATTCAAAGTAAAAATTAACCCATCTCCCATTCAGAAAACCATGGTTTAACTACCAGCTTACAAGAAGTCTTACTAACAGCACACTTGTTCAAATGTACCATGTGTTCAAGGAGTTTCACATATCCACTTATTAATTTTCCATGTATTCCTTCATGAAACGTATTAGAGACCTTAGAATAGGAATAAATTTTGTTGAAAATCTTGAATTCCTGACAAAGTTCAGTATTTTACAATACAAGGATAGTTAGTGTTGCGTTAAATTTAGAAGAGTTAATTTAAACTATTTATTTCACTGCAAGATGGCTTAAAATGAGCCATCTTGACTTACAGACATTTTGGTCCTATAAGGCAGGCTTAAGAGGGAAAAATATATTCAAACTAGTGAGAATCTGAGGTTGGAGTAGAGAAGTAATCAACTTAGTGCATTCTTTTTAAGTATCTTTTCCAAATACTTACACTTATACCCTGATATTTACAGAGTCAAGAAGAAATATAAATATAAATTACATCCTTGTTAGTTACTACTTTCCATTATTCCGTTGTTGTTTTAGTTAACGAGACCTGACTCTATTCACAATTTGAGTAAGTAAAATTGTGGTCTTAAATGGATTTAGTTCTTGTAGGAGTATCTATGTTTTTAATTCAGGCTCTCAAAATAAACACCCAAGGAGACTTACACTGTTATCCCAAAGGTAAGAAAGAACTCTTGAAGACCTCCGCCAAAGTAGCTGTCATTCTGCCAAATGTATAGGGCAAATGGTAGACAGGTATGGGACCTGAGGATTCAGACCATCTGGCTTTTTCTGGTGCACTACATAGATGAGAAAACCCTTATGGAGCTTCAGAAATTTGCACATACCCAGGGCTGGGCAACTCTTTGGACAAGGGGCCATAACCAATAAGGTATGGGAACATACTGCAGGGCAAAACCGGGGCAGCTGGATGAAAACAGGCCAGGGATTATTCCATGCCACATCATGCAGAAAGCTCTAAAAGTGTGGGCAGTTGGCCAAGGGGGGCAGCTGCTGCTTGGGAATTGGCTGGGCACCAGTCAGTGGGTGGTGAGATGTTGCATTGCTAGCAGGCTGCTGGTCAACAGTTAGTTGAGTGTTGGCCAGTGGGTGGCCATTAATTACATGGAGAATATATGTATATATATTTATCATTGCATTTATTTTTAATTTCTTTTCTTTGTCTGTTTTAGTAAAAAGTTTTTATCTCAACCCATGTGTTCTATTTTGTTTCCAGTTTTCTCCCTCATCCCACTATGGGAAGTGAGCAAACAGCTGTGTGGTGCTGAGCTACCTTCTGAGTTAAACAACAACAAAGAGCTAAAGATAGGAAGACAATAACTTTTCAAGATGGGAATCTCCAGTGACACCTCAGGTATAAGCGTGCTATTTAGAGCTTAGAATTACCACAGGTTTTTACTTAATTTCAAGTGAAAATGACTGATTTAGGACATTTTCATAGCAACAGAATAAGTGCAACATTAACAAAAATACATATAGCATAAACTCTGAGAAGAAAATCTGACTAGGTACTAGGAATCAGCTCTTCCTAGCATGTAGTTAAAACCAAACTAAGCCAATTTTGAATTGTTCATCTAAACATTAAAATATAGTAGTATAAAATTAATGTATTGCTAACAAAATGGAAAATTTTACAACATCTAACAGTAGGAGAAAACATAAATATCACATCAAACAAATATTTAATAGTGATTTCATAAGTTCATATCAGTTATAAAGCATTATGAATTAAAAACCAAATATAAACAAAAATATTTTTCAGTTTTTCTGGCTGGCATATCAATAAAACAGATATTCATGATTGTATTGGAAATCTTTTTATCATGTAATTCATTAATGTCATACATAATTCACAACCTTTGTGATATTACTAAGTTTTATTTCATATTGCCTTGACACTTTGAATTTTTACGTATACATTGTAATGACAAATTTTCTCATCATCTAAATTACCACTGAAAGGCTAATTCTGAAATTCAAATTGCCAGAGAGATGGATTCAATCATACAAGATGAGATATATATATATAGTTACTTTTGGTTGTAACATTTACAAAATTTGAGAGGCAAAAGTATTATGACAATCTAGGATTAAAATGCTGTGGTTGTTATTATCACTTAAAAGACTTTGAACCACTATTAGTTTCTGAACACTAGCTCCTCTTAAGTTTATCAGCTAAATCTCTCTATGAAACAATTTGGCCCAGAAATTTTAGTGAAATTCTCATCTGGGAGAGTTGCTCATTTAGGAGAAAAGAAAAAAACAAAACATAACCATGAGACTAATTTTCAAATTGCTTCCATTAAAGTATTTTTGAAGTCAAAGGAGCTTCACTAGCTTTCAGAAGTTGAAGGACATCCGGAGGAGGGACATGAGCACCTGATCTTCTAAGATTAAAACTAAGTAATGAAAGCAAAGTTTGGGTGAGGGTAGTAGTCACAGAGTTTGCTAGCTGCAGAGAAGTTAATAATAACAAATACATCTGTGAAGTTGAAACTATGTTTGCAGACCATTTATTTCTCTACTTCTGAGAAATTAGCTTTAAACTGAGCCTGTTCAAAGAAACACTTTGAAGGACTTTGCACCTGTTTTGATGACCTGTACAATTACCAAGCGTATTCTTCTGAAAGAGGCAGCAAGTTTCTGTTTTATAATAGCTTGAGTGTACACAAGCTTTTCCTTTACAAGAAATGAGGCCATGCCGGCCATTAGAGGGTCTGTCCACAGACTACAGACAGAACATCAGGCACAGGTGCACAGAGCAAACAGAGTGAGAGCAATCCACTAATTCTGTCCAAATACTTAGAGGTTCTTCTAGCATCTTGGTTTGGTAGAATGACAAGAATTCGTAAAGGAAAGATGTTTTTTTCTTGGTATTTCTGACAATTCCAGTCTAGCTACCTAAAATAGTTCTTGAGTTGGTACTCACATCCTCTATCACAGTGTAAGGTCCTGTTAGCCACTGGATTTTGAAAGGCTGAACATGAAGAAATCAAGAATGTACAACTGAGTATAATTAAAAAAAAAAAAAAAAAAAAGTTTTTTTTCCCAGCAAAATATGATTAAAATTTTGAGCCTTTTTTATTCTGTCTTCAAATTTTTCCAAGAGTTTTTCATTTCTGAAACATCTATCACTTAGCTATCTGAACTCTGAAAATTAAACAAAGGAGGCAAAATTCATTCTTTGCAACTTATCTCTATTTTCCAGTGCTGATGAAGTGAACTTAAAACATCTATTCATTCAAGTAACATAATCCATAGTTATCATCATTAAATTGAAAAATAGTAAAGAGGAGAGGATGAGAATAGGGATTTAAGCTCTTCAAAAGCAAGTCCCTGTAGAAGCTCCGTAGGAGCCAAACAAGTTCACCATATAACTAACAAAAGTAAAATAAAATAAAAACAAACAAAAAACTTCTGAGAAATATGATTCATAAAAGATTTCCAAATAGCATCAAAAATGCCCTTTTCTACTCTTGAGTCTGAACATAATCTTATTGAAGCAAGTCATCTGGGACAGGCATGCTAACCACAATGACTTAGTTATAGCAGTATTTGCTCTTTAATGCAAAGGCTGTTTTGTTTCATTGTCATTAGTCCACGCATCAGTAAGGTTTCTCCTTTCACAGCCAAATTCCCATTATAAGAAGAATATTTTAAAATCAATATATAAGGTGAAAATGTGATGTGTGATAAAATGTTACAGGTAAAATATTTTAAGAGCTGATACATCTTTCTTTCAAAGAAGAGGAGGGCAAATTGGGGGCACAGTAAGGTGTTCTAAGGAAAAAGAAAGAACTGAAAGAGAAGATAAGGACTCTGAGTTATGACTCAGCAACACAGGACGATACTAGAAATAAATAATTTTGATCTGTTCAGCCAACAAAACGACATGGTCAAACTGATGTATTTCCTTTTACAAATATATATTAAAAATGTATTTACACTTCTTCAGGGGAATTTAACTTGGCACCAAACTGCAGCAAAATTACGTTATAACTTCATCTTTCATTGTATCCAGCATATTTGATGCTTCTTTCTTCTTAATATCAACATGAACACTTTAAAATAGGCCCATTTTTAAAAGTAGTACCAATTACCAGCCTTTTGAAGACAGCAATCCTCAGAACCTAGAACAAACTTTTTGCTTTTGCAGACACAAGCTGTTATAGGGCCAAAGCTCTGTTGGACACAATCATGGGACTGGAGACTAAAACAAGAAAAGGTGATGTGGTCAGGATATTTTTCTGAAACTTTGATCCAAGGCTACATCTCCAAAATCAGTAAGTAAAATCCATCATCCACTTACTGGAACAAAATTGCAGATCTAGAGCGTTCATTTTAAGTACATTATAAATGACTGTTAACAATTTGAACAAATTCCTAAATAAAACTAGAATCCAGACCAAAAACATGTAACTGAAGCATCTCTGTAGGTAACCAAAACTACAACTGGAAATTGTACCTCATGCTCATTTCTAATTGCAATATAACTTGCTTCCATTATCGCTTTATAGCTGCAAACCAACAGTGCCATCCACTGTTTTTCTGAGAAATCTTTCAATTATTTGCCCAAATGGTCTTGAATACTGAAAGATATGCCAGCAAAATTAAAATTCTTTTATTAGTGTTTGTTTGCAGGTGAATCACAAGTATCCAAAAATTTATTTGGACACTTAAAGTACTTCTTATTTTAGCACTCCGTAGCACTCAGATCTATATTAATAACAAGAATGTGCCCATTTATCTAATCTTGAATGGATGCTGTAGAATGAAAAGTGAATTCTCTAAAATAGTAGTGGCATGTTAACTTTCTCTCTGGTGATTTCACTCAAAATGTATAGTCTTGCCCATCTTGTCTATATCTAAGTCTTACAGTGCTTTATAGTCTTATAGAAATCCTTAATATAATCAAAAGTTTCTTAGTCCTGAAGAAAACAAAAAGCTGAAATATCAATAGATGTTTTCCTTCCAAGTATAGTGCAGGTCTGTAGTGACATGCAAATGATAAAGAACAAATGTGTATAATCAATTTTATGCAAAATGCAAACATGGTCTTAAGTCTTCCCTGAGCGACATAAAATATCAAAGGCTAAAGTCTAGCATTAAATATCCCACTGAATTGCTACTGCTAATCGTACAATAGCATTTCCTACTGAGGCAGATTTTTTTTCATATTGATGACAAATATAAGCTTGAAGGAAATGCAGGTACAGTTTAAGAAATGTACATTTTGTATTACTGTAAGTATACGCATTACTATAAATTGCTATTATTATAGCAATTATTATTTTTAGCCTTGCATTTCAGGACATTTTTTTTTTCCCTGCACTGACTGGAATACTTCTGAAAAACGCTCAGTCTACAGTCTCTTAACCTGAATTTTTGTTTATTTTGTTTATTTATTTATTTATTTATTTTGCTTAGCCAAGGACAGACAGTGACAGCACATATTCTGTCTTACCCCACTAGAGGGCCCATCGTGAGGGCTGAAAGCATCATTCCTTCCTTCTCCAGAGACATCACAAAGACTTGTGGTGTTTTTGGCTTATCTTTTCCCACACCACCTTCCTGGTGTGTGACATACCAGTATGTTTTTATTTTATTACCCTTTCACATAAATTTTCCCAACAGGCACCAGAAATCTGACAGAAGTTTGTTATTAACAGACTGATTCAAGCTAGTGGTCTGGCACGAACCATTTTGTATTACATCAGTCAGTCCTACGGCCAGTATGCAACTATGTTTTGTTTTTTCCTGTATTTAAATGATAAACATTATTATAGGAAAGACTGTTGAACTCACGGATCATTAGACTTGGGGATGAGAGTGCCAAGCTCCTTGATTCGGTAATTAATGTTATACCTTCTTCTTCTCTCAACTGTTAAAAAGAAACAGTTACTATTTTAATGGTGAAATATTCACATTTTGTTAGAACTCTTGCTCCAGACCATGGTTAACAGCTTGGTTATCTCTTATCTACTATTTTAAACCACGGACAGGACTTACACAGCAGCCATCTCTCTTCATAGAAACAGATTATGCTCCAGAAACATTTAATACCCAGCACATTTGTTTCCTTTGGTGATGGACAACACAATAATATTTAGAATAAATTTTACAATAACATTCAGAAAATGAAGAAAAACACTATTTGAACAATTAAAAAGTTATATTTAAATTGAATTTTGCTATGCAAAAAAAAAAAGAAAAAAGAAAAAAAAGAAAAAAAAGACTATGTATTTTATCTTTATTTACTTTCAGTTTAGTTAGAAAGATAAAGAGAAGATAAGTTTCTTCTCCCTCTTTGAGCTCTCAATCCAGTCTCTTGAAATACTGGAATCCAGACTGGAGTATATGCACACAAAAGTCCTGTGACCTTTCTGCCTCCATTTAGCTAATGGTACATAATTGTGACTCAGAAAGTATATTCAGTGAGGAAAAAAAATACCTAGGACATACTGGAAATGTTAAACAAACGTTGTGTAAATGCAGTAAGTCTGTTACAATCTAGATAACATAGTAAGACAATTATGAGGCTGAGATTAAGAGGTTAGAAACATCATTGGTTCACGTGCTTTAATGCAGATCCTGTTGTAAGAGGAATGGCCAGCTACTCAGGACTTCCAGCTCCAGGGTAGTCTAAGCTGAGAAACAGTGTGGAAATCCTATAAGAATACCAAATTATATTTTTTCTATCAGGAAAAAAAGAAAGAAAGAAAGAAAGAAAGAAAAAAAAAATGAAGAGGAAGAATGACAGATACTACAGGATTATGGCTGTAGTACTTGTGAATGTCCTACTGGTGTGATCTTGCACTTCTATCTGCTCTCTTCACATGGTACTTTGACCCAATAAAAGCTTCACTAAATAAGTAGATTCAATTTCAGTCCACCACTTGCATTTCAGAGCAGTTTCTGCTGCTCCACATTTCTTGGACAACCTTTCCATGAGCTCAAAATGCACCACTACTCTCCATCAGACCAGAAATGACCCAAGCACAAGCAGAATGCTAAATGTTCCTTTACATTCATACATGGAGATGTGCACTTTAAGTTTAATGTCTTAATTTTGAATGCTGATACAAAAATCCTATCCTTAGAACCCAGGACAACTGAATTAGAAGACTGCAATCATGAGACGCCTGGTGGATCTTCTTAGGCTAGCTTTAACCTCTCACAGTCATATCTGTACATCACTTGCAGATTCAGCTCCACCACGTAGTTCACTTTTATTCCTTTCCTTCTCCCAGAACGTAGAGATCTTCTTTCTTGCCCGCCCATGCAAGGCTTTTAGACTCGTGTGTCAGACAGCTACTTTCTCCCTCATGGACTCCAGTTCAGACCTGCCTGGACATTACTGTTTACCTTCCCAAAATGCTCTGTCTTGGCAAAATTTTTCTCTCTCTAGGAACAGGAATTTTGCTCTACAGATTAAAGCATTTCAATTATTGTAGTTGCAATTTCCATATTCAGGAGACAGGATTATAGTCCATCTGAATGTATTGTTGTTATCCCTTTCAACCCATTGGCATAAATATGCTGGATCTCTTAGGAGAACACAGTGTATTCAAGCACACAGCAATTGAACAACATGATATCTTTAGTTATAGTGAGGTTAAAAGAATGTACATTAAATGTGCAGTTATACAGCTTAATGGTTGCAGTTTAATTCACATTTTTAGTGTGGGAAAGTCCTGAAAGAGACACATCGAAAATAGTAAACACTGGCTACTTAAAAAAAAAGAAAAAAAATTCCAATGGAAGTAGGCACTTTCTTTTTCTTTCTATTTTGTTTTATTTTCCCTGCAAATAAATTTCAAATGGTTATGCTAGTAAATCACAAGGGAAATTTTGAAATTTTGAAATATTTTTCAGTTGATCTTCCTGATTAATTCCTGTCACAATTTCAGTATTATACTGGGTTATAAAAAAATATCTCAAGTAGCAAATTATACCAAAGCCAAAATAACAATAAAAAAAATTAAAGTATATATACAAGGATGATCAGATAGCAAATAAACATAAAAGCTTTAATACCTTTGATTGTTAAATAATAATTAAAAAAAAGTAATTGCTTAAATTGTTGTTATTGCATAAAGAAGCGGTTCAATTTTTTAGCTCTAAATCCCCTTCCACAGTTCCATTGATAATCTAACATTTCAAAAGGAAAGTTTAAGAACATTTCTCTAAAATGTGGACCTTTATGATGAACATCGGTATAATTCTGATCAAGTTCCAAAAACTGATTTTTCTCACCATCTCTAATATAACTAAAATAGCTAATGATGCTAAAAAACGTGCTACAGGTAATGTGCTAATATATCCAAGTGTTCAAATAGCAGAGCTATCTCCAGAAAGACTTTGAGCTCTGAGATATACACCTGGAGCCTAACTAGAAGAGATGTCATGAGTCTGCTTGCCATGATCCTGGCATATTATCTTCATCTCACTTTCTAGCACTGAAGGACACTTCACAAACATGTTTATTGCAAGAAGGATGATCTCAGAGCCAAAAAAAAAAAACAAACGAACTGCGGAGGCAATGGTAATACCTGTTATCCCTAATGTGTGCTTGCACCTGTCTTGTTCTTCTGACAGTTCCAGACAACTCCTACCCACCACCTTTCCTAGGCCAGCCAAAACTCCCTATTCCTACCCAAACAAGACCAGCAGCAGATACTGTGGTAATTCAGAGAAGATGTGCTAGCAACAAACACAAAAATCTACATGGCTTGTTTGTGGTCCGCTAAAAATGTGCAGACAGAAACAAGGATGCCTTCTGGAGAAAGAAAGTAGTAGGAAGTTGTTGCACTGTCTGCCAGCACAACGTACCAGTGTATGTACACTTCCAGGCACATGCAACTAAAGTTATAAATCTCTCTAATGTCACTGGAATAGCCAGAGAAAAAAAATATAATTAGTGGTGATTACCACTTTATCAAATTACCAATTTAGGTAATTCATGAATTATTTCTGCCAGAAGTATAAAGGAAAACTAGAGAATGTTACTGTTTTATTCAACGCTTTTCAAAGAGAATGCTTCAGATTTTTTCTTTAGATGACTCTTTAGAGGGAAAAATCACATAATCTTACAGGCACTTCTCTTTCAGCAATAAGGGTACATATTTTTCTATTCTAGACTTTAAAAAATGTTGTTTGGTTTTTAAGTTTAATATTTAAACACTGAAGTACGAAATTCACTGTTTTAAGCTTAAAGTATCTCGGAGCAGTCAGAGCACTCTGTGTCATCCAGTTCTGTTCTGATTTCCTTCTGCAATGTATTGTTTCCATAGCTTTACCTGCTTCACTATATGAGCTAGTTTATAAATTTTTATTTGTATGTTTGATTGATTGAATGATTACTTTTCTCTTCCAATTACCAATAGAGAGATGCAGTCTCTCACTTGGATGTTTCAGGAAGTAACAAGTGAGGAGCCTGGATCATCTCTGCTTTGTTTTCTTTTTCACTGTCTGACTATTTTCTTGCCTATTTTGCACTTTAATTCTTGAAGAAATCAAGTAAAATGTGTATGCACAGGATATATATACAACAGTACTATAAAATAACAGGGGTGTTCTGTAAAGAAATTCATTAACACCATATAAGATATACTGAAAGAAAAATATAAAAGACAACTTCAGTTTGGGGAAGAAAGCTGTGTAGTTGGCTGTTCACAGACTAAGTTAAATTTGATAACCCTGGTAAGATGCTGATCAAGCAAATGGGCAGAGGTATGGTAGCTAATGTACCTTGGTTCTGCAGTCCCCATACACTCTATTTAACAAGATGGAAGATGCACGTATACTTACTGAGATTGTGGTTATCCTTTTTTTGTCTCTCCTTGGCCATTGCTCGCGTATCTGCTTCTGACAGAAAGTAACATTTATTAAACAGCCCTTAAGTTGCAAGTTCAGCTATCCTATCACCATTTCAAAATGGCCTCTTTTCACAAAAAGCAGACTTCTAGTCATTTTACTTCATTAATCTTTTTATTATTAAACAAAGTCATAAGCAAATCTATATTCTACCAGTATTCAATTTTTGAGCTAAGTCTGGCAGGTTACTTAAGATATTCATTATGGAAGATTTTTTATTTAAGAATATAGAAATGGTGTGGAGGACTATTTTTTCTTCAATTGTCTGTACTTTTACAACAGGATAAAGCAGTACGCTAATGTGAATATGGATTTGCATATCCCATAATGCAAGAGTTAATAAGATTTCTAAGATAACTCATATTGAACAAACTCACTGTTTCCTCTGAGTGACACTAATAAACTGTACACGGTTGTTAGCATTCTTTGGATTAATTGAATGTAACGTTTAAAGTTGTTAATCCACTAACATAAATTTACCTTGAATAGCCTTATTGTGAGCTTTTAAAAGAACGATTTGTTTTACTCTGGAACAAATTTAATGGATGATAATTTATTTATACCATTGATCAGGAGCCAACATGTGGAAGAATTCACTATGTTTCCTAAAATAATTAGGTTTACTAGAAGCATGATATTCATAAAAACTACAGAGCAGACATTTCAGAGTTGCTAAAGAGAAGAACAGAGAGAAAACATTTCTCCATGGCCATCGTCCTTTTCCATAAATGAAACTGCACACTGAAAAATTCTCAAGAAATGAACTTCTGAACTTTTGTTCAGCTTTTAAGAGAAACACCATCACTCTTGAAATTGTAAAATGTTAAAATATCAGAGTTCTTTTACCTGTGAGTTCCCTTTTTACTGGTAGATTAGCTGGACAAGAAGCATTTGTGAGACTCATATTAGCTGGTGCCATTCCCTGGTCACTGTTATATATATCCAAAATGCTGCTAGATAGCTTAAGGAGGAGTGGGAGGAAAGAAAAAGAAGAAAGAGGGAGAAAACAAACAAACAAAGCAAAAACAAAAACAACAAAAAAAACACTGTTAGAATAAATAAACTTTGAAGAAGTTACGTTCTCTAGAAGGAACTGTATATATGTTTCTGTAGGGAAACTTATGGAATATTGAACTGCAATGAAAGAGAAGAGTCAAAGTATGCCACTGTTCCACAAGCAGGTTTCCAAGTTAAACTTGTAGAGGTTTCAGCTGCAGAAAGACAGCAGAATGTGGCCCGCGGTGTCTATTTTTTAATTCTTTTATGCTGTAGTTTCCAATTACAGGGTTAGCACAATGGCATTTTAAACATGAATTGGGTGGAAGGTGAAAATAAGCTTGCTGATTTTCAGCTACTTCCAGAAATTCTATGGATTCTAGATGATTATCCAAATATTACTTTAAATTGAATTATTTTACATTTATGAGACAACTTATAAATACATATGTAGGTCACTCCGAAACTAATGCCTCCTATTTATTTCCACGAATACTTCAACGTATACAAAGAGCACAATCACTCTATGTTATAAAGCAAATCCTCAGCTACAAAACATTATTTTTCAAGATAGTAACTGCCATTAGCTATGCATTTTTACCAGATATGACCAACAGCATGCTGTACTGTAAAAATTTTCATATACGGGCTATGAAGACCTTTTAACTTTTACTTTAGTGGCCAACATAAAAGGACTCAGAAACTGAGTTTGCTTCCAACAGGCCAAGAAGAAAACTAATTTTTACAGATTTAAATATACATCTTGAAGCACCCTAGGATTTTACAGGTAGGTCATTGAGACACCAACTAAATTTCTACTGGGAACCATCTTTTATAATATTCTGCTCATTTGTCTTCTTGTAGAGACTGTGAGCCTCACCATAAGTTGTTCTCAACTGAGACCTTTTCCCAGTGATTTTCTTAGTATGAAATTATCAAGTGGTACTGCTTACTATATTTTTATTAATAATTCTTAAATTGAGAATAAGCTTTATTGTTTTAATAGTAATTCTACTAAATATTCTGAGAGCATAGTTTGTGTTAAATTCTCCTATTATCCCAGAATGGAATGAAACATTCAGAATTTTTTTTTGAAAACACTTAAATAACATGCTCATTTTAAAATAAATTGTAGATGTCTTTTACATAAGAGAACTGAGAATTCTTAAGTACCATTAGAAACTGAAACATCGAGTCAGTTTTGAAAATCTGATTAAATATTTGATCTCTCGATGAAAATACTTTTTAAGAGAATGTTTGGAATTCAGATGAGTATTACTCAAGAACAAGCTATGTTTAATATTCAGGATTTGAAAGCTAAGTACATTTCTATGTTAAGCACCTTTGTTTCATTCCTGAGAGGAAAAATGACAAGTATTACAGCATGCACTGCAGCTCCAACATTAGATTTTCTTTGTTTCAATGGTAGTGTAACTATATTACGAAAGTAAACTCATATTTACTCCAGACACGTTTAAGGACTTCCTACAGTAATGTAAACTATTTTTGCTTATTGAAATAATATGAAACAGAAATATCATATTTAGTACTGATAGAAAAAAAATGAGAGTCAATGTGAGTCCTATTCTAATTACAGCGGACACTGCATAAGGCCATTATAAGGGTTAGGTTACTATTGTAAACTGGGAAATAGTAACTGCTGAAAACAAAATAGTCTCATAAATAATCTAACAAATGAGAAATGAATATGACACTGTGTGTTGTATATGTCATATTTTAAGTGGTCTGCACATTGTGTACACGAGTTCAATAATTTGAGCGTAACTGCTGATAAATTTTCTAAGATTGTCAAAATCAATATTGAAAAACCCAAACTAAGCAGTTCAACACAAACTCATGAGAAACATCAGTGAGCGTTTCTAATTTATAAACACTAAGTCATCTTTATGATCTTAGTATAGTTAAATGTCCGTAGTCTATTCACAAAACATGAATTTAAGTGACAAAGCCCAAATCTAAAAGAAAAGGTTATAAATGCTTAACTGGCTATAATGAAAAATTACTATCAAGACACCTGAAAGTGCAAGTGTGGAGGATTCCAAAGCTCTCTGACAATTAGGGTGAGTAACGCCAAAGCCAGCGGTAGACATTTCAGCTCAATTAGATTACGCAGTTAATGGTCATAATGTCATCTAACTCAGCTGATAACTGTCTGTAGTGACACAAATTCAAATGATTCCTTCCATCAGCAGAATTGCTGAAGTATCATCCCACACAGACAGGGCTTTGAGCAAATGTCCGCCCAAAAATCAATGCCTGGATGTATTATCACTTCCATTGGGTAACCAAAGGAAAGGAATGCAATATTTCCCCAAATGTTCCATATTATCTTTGTTCCACACAGTCTCCAGCATTTTCCCCTCATTATTTGACATTTTTTTGTCAGTCATTAGGAAGCAGATACATTACTCCACGTGGATATGACAAAAATGAAACTGAAACCCAAGTCATTCCAAGACTGGAAGAGGATAGATTTAGACTAGATGTTAGGAGGAAATTCTTTACTGTAAGGGTGGTGAGGCATTGAACTAGGTTTGCCAGAGAAGTTATGGATGCCCCCTCCTTGGAAGTGTTCAAAGCCACGTTGGATGGAGATCTGAACAGCGTGGTCTAGTGGAATGTGTCCTGCACATGACAGGAGAATGAAAGTAGATTATCTGTAAGTTCTTTTCTAACCCAAACTTTTATATGAAATGGTGACAGGGACAAATCTGCTGTAAATTATCATGCTAGCAATAACTCTTGATGTCAAGATTCAGGATCAGGTAAAGAAGAGCAGTAATTCATCTGACCTGTCTTGGTCGCTTAGAGTTAGTGTAACCATACCTGTTTCTTATTTATGCTTAGAGAATCCTAGGATGACTGCTTTACACATCTATTTTTCTTCCTACACCTTGCTGTATTTTTAATGAGAACATTTCCAAGCAAACTCTTATTTTCAAAATCACATAATGTCCTGGTTTCAGCTAGGACAGAGTGATTTTTCCTTAATAGTGTCTTATTTGATGCTATATTTTGGCTTCTGGAGAAAAACAATGTTGATAACACACCAATGTTTTAGTTCTTGCAGTGCTGCACAGAGCCAAGAATATCTGAGCTTCTCAGACTACCCTGACGGTGACAGAGACCAAAGGGGAACAAGGATTTGAGAGGGGACAGAACCAGGACAGCCAACCTAAGCTGGCCAAGGGGATATCCCGTGCCATACGGCATCATGCTAAAAAACCTTGAAAAATAGTGAGAAGTTGATGGGGATGGGCAGCCACTCCTTGGGTACTGGCTGGCTATCACTTGGCTGGTGACAAGCAATTGTGTTGTGCATCACTTGTTTTGTATCTACATATATGTGTGTGTGTATATGTATATATATGTATGTATATGATGTACATATATGTATATATAGATATACAAAAACAGTAATTATCATTGCTATTCTCTTTTCTCCACTTCTTTTTCCCTCTTATTAAATAGATTTTATCTCAAACTATGAGTTCTACTTCAGGTTTTTTCTCTGACTCCTCCATTCCACTGGGAGCTGGGGGGTGTGAGTGAATGATTGTGGCTTAGCTACCTACTGGGTTAAACCACAACACATAAGAACAACTGAATAAAGAAGAGTGGATCTTTCCTGAAATATATTTACACTGCTGATTACAGGAGAAGTTTAAAGATACAAAGCCAAAAACACAGCAGAGTAGTACTTTGTCGCAACTTTCTGTCTGAATTTGCCCAGCATTGATATCCACTCTGGAAAATCCTTGCAAATATTACAGAACATTGAAAAGAAGCTTAAAATGGAAACTAGTCAATTTTGATACAATGTGAAGAAAGTTACATTTTTGTCTATGAAAGTGGGAAGCTGCTTTAGAAATGCAGACATAAATAAACTTTGTGGTTTTTTAATAATTAAAATTAAAATGCTTATTGGGTTATGCTACAGAAATCGTATTTTAAAATAGATTTTAAACCTGTTTGGTTATGCATTAGTGCTCCATGCCCATATCGTTTATCTCTCATGATGTCATACAAATAGAAAACATTTTTTGTAAATATGAAGCTTTAAATAGCTTAAAGATCTAACTTACGAGATAAATATATACACTGACATTGTCTTACAACAACGACAACAACAAAAAAAAACAGCATAATGAAATCTTACTAACAGTACAAATCATTTGCAATGATATAAGATTTGTGTACAATAGTGATCTTACAATTACATAGCACTGTCAAACCCAACAAATCCCAAAGCACTTAAAATCTGCACTTAATTACACTGCATCAAAAGCATGTTCTTGTTTCAGTTTAGAGATGTGGAAGCACAGATATTTGGTGTGAAAATGCAGAACTCCCAGGAAATAATCTATTTATCCTGCAGGTGTCATGAGCTACATTGGTTCACATCTGTGATGTTCTGAGAAGTCCTCGTAAGTCACATCATTTTCAACCTTTGCATTGACGATACATATATTTGTGTATGTATGTCTGAGAATCTAGATGCAAGTGGCTTGTAAAGGGTGAGCACACACGTATTAAATATAGCAGTATATAATTACTCATTTTCCTGCTTCTAAAATGCAGTCAGCTTTGGACAAAAGATTAAAAACCTTTAACACAGTAAGTGATTCGGTGGGAATAACCAGTGACAATGTGGTACAGGAAGAGAATAATACTGTATCTAATTAAAACTGCAAGGAGAATTAAAGAAAGCAGACTGTAATTAACGAAGTTAGTATTTGGCAGGGACACTAGGGTTAACGTTTTTCCTTTTGTATAAAGTGTCATGGGATCTTCAGTGCCTGTGTGCACAGACTGGAACACAAGAATTTCCATTTATTGGGTTCAATCCTGAAAGATGCTCAACTTCGAAGTTTAAACCAATTATAAAAGCAAACTTTAGTTGAAGTACCTGAGCAACTGCCTGGCTTGAGCTCAGCAGAACCTGAGTCCTGGTGATTACTGGCAACGCCAAAGACAAGCACTGTAAAGGCCTCATTCAGATGAGTTTGTCACATTTGATATTTGTGTCCAACTGCTCTGCAGGCAGAACTGTGTGATAAAGAGTTCACTACCAGATCACTAGCTGGCAATAGACAGCAGTGATCACAGTTTGCAATCTCTCATATCTCACAGAATCATAGAATGGCCTGGGTTGAAAAGGACCACAATCATCATCTAGTTTCAACCCCCCTGCTATGTGCAGGGTCACCGACCACCAGACCAGGCTGCCCAGAGCCACATCCAGCCTGGCCTTGAATGCCTCCAGGGATGGGGAATCCACAACCTCCTTGGGCAATCTGTTCCAGTGTGTCATCACTCTCTGTTTGAAAAACATCCTCCTAATATCTAACCTAAACCTCCCATCTCAGTTTAAAACCTTTTCCCCTTGTCCTATCACTATCCACCCTTGTAAAAAGCCACTCCCCCTCATGTTTATATGTTCCTTTCAAGTATTGGAAGGCCACAATGAGGTCTCCCCAGAGCCTTCTCTTCTCCAAGCTAAACAAGTCCAGTTCCCTCAATCTTTCCTCATAGGAGAGGTGTTCCAGCCCTCTGATCATCTTAGTGGCCCTCCTCTGGACCCGCTCCAAGAACTCCACATCCTTCCTGTACACGTTCTGGGGGCCCCAGGCCTGAACGCAGTACTCCAGATGGGGCCTCACAAGAGCCGAGTAGAGGGGGACAATCACCTCCCTCTCCCTGCTGGCCACCCCTTTTTTAATGCAGCCCAGAACACAGTTGGCCTTCCAGGCTGCAAGTGCACACTGCAGGCTCATGTCCAGCTTCTTGTCCACCAGGATCCCCAAGTCCTTCTCTGCAGGGCTGCTCTCAAGAAGATCTTCCCCCAGGTTGTATAAATAGCTGGGATTGCCCTGACCCAAGTGCAGCACCCTGCACTTGGCCTTACTGAAACTCATTAGGTTTCCATGGGCCCACTTCTCCAGCCTGTGCAGGTCACTCTGGATGGCTTCCCTTCCTTCCAGTGTATTGACAGCACTCAGCTTGGTGTCATCTGCAAACGTGCTGAGGGTGCGCTCGATGCCAGCATCTATGTCACTGATGAAGATGCTGAAGAGTACCAGTCCCAAGACCGACCCCTGAGGGACACCGCTTGTGACCAGCCTCCACCCTGTCACAGAAACACTGATCACAACCCTTTGGCTGCATCCAGCCAGCCAATTCCTAATCCATCGAACAGCCCATAATCCATCGAACAGGCCATATATCTGGTCGGTCTTTTTTTTTTTATTTTTTTAAGGAATACTGTTTCCTCATTAAGAGGAATACCATACTATCCCAGATCCTATAGCATGACAGCTATTAGTAAATATTGCTTAACTTCAGGAAGAATTAAATTAAATAGCATTTCCATATTTTCTAGAAATGAAATAGAGGGATTCTCTTGTTATCTTATATATACTAATACAATAAAGCGTATGGGTAAGAGTTAGGCCTGCTCACCTATAGTCTCTATAGGAACACTATGCCACAATATTGTTCACTTACATGGTTTTATACTATTAAACTATTTGTTCATTTTAGCTAATCTTTGCATGACATATTTGCATTACAGTAATGCAAGTCTGTAAGGATTATGATTTCATCAATTTTGCACAGGTAGAAAATAACAGCTGAACCTTGTTTGAAAGGCAAGTATACTTTTATTAATTTAAAAATTCTGTTGACTGTGGTAATGTTCAGTCTAGACAGAGACCCTGGGCTAGAATGTGTTTCTTGGATGTTGGGTTCAATTACCATAGCATTACATTTCATAAACAAACCATACTCTGTCCTAAAATCAATTAGATTTCCTATCTCCAATATTTTGACTTGGAGCGTGTTCCAGAATTTGAATGATTGTGAAGTATTCTTAAAAATCTTTATTTTTATTTCCATTCCTGGATAAATATTATTTCATTTTTATATTCCTTTAACTTATGTAATTCATTTTTTAGCATCCACATTTCAATTGCTTTTGTTTTGCTAAATAGAACTGCTCATGCTTCTTTAGCAAGACTTGCCATGTTGTGATTTGTCCTAACATTCCTTTCTCTACCTTTTCTGCTTTGAATTAGTTTTTCTGAACAGTTTATTTAGCGTTCTAAAAGTTTTCAACCCAGTGAATTCTACAGTGGATAGTCCCTGCTGTCTTTTGGAAATCTCTCTTATGATAGATCCTAAGAACATATTTATCTCCTTTTTTTTTTTTTTTTCTTCCATTCTCATCATTTTGATGGCTTAGGGTCATCTTCTAAGCAACTAATGTAACCAGATCTTTCTCTGTCACCTCCAGCTAATGAGCTCTCAGCTTACTGCAGACATTTCTGTTATTAGTATTTAAATGAATGACCTTGCACTATTACATTCCTTCCATTTATACTATTCTGTCATCACAGTCATATAATTCTTCCACTACAATATCCTGACCCTCGTTTGTATTGGAAATGCTTCCTACTTTTGCTACCTTGGTAAATTGCATCAGAAAATCTCTTTTTATTCCTGACTCACCAATAAAAACATAAAATAAACTGAGGCTCAGGACTGATTCTTGGAGCACTTCATTAATATCTTTTAACAAAATCTTTGTCATCCTTTAACCTGCCCCTTAATCAGAAATTAATCCTGATCAATTCCTTTCTCTACAATCTGTAGATAATTCACTAATATTCATTCACAGAAAGGAAGCTACAATCAATAAATCCTGTATATGTAAGACTATATAGAAAGAATAATTCCAGTAATAAGCAGTTCTCCATGCATCCAAAAATCATGGAAGTGATGATGGTACAAACATTATTGAAGAGCAGATACCTTTTACGTCCTAGTTCCCTAAAATATCTAAGGCCTATGATAACAAGTGCTTTTTCCCCTCTGTCATCTAGAATGTCCTGGCAAGTTAGAACAATTCATCATCCAGCCTACTACTCCTGAGGAACCTAAAAGCAAGAAGGATGGACTTCCAGTTGGCAAAAGCTCATGTCCAGCTACCATTTCTCTCAGTCCTCCATGATCATGTAAAGGTCATAAAGCACATGTATATGATCATAAGTGTTAAAACTCTCCCAGAAAAGGAAGAGATCAGAACCTGACTTCCTCTACCAGAAGTCTTCATTCTGTCTAAGTCAGAAGAGCCCATGGAAAATAGCTCGTGGGAAGCAAGCTGCAGGAATTGTCCTGCTAGCAGAAACTTCCTTAAGTTACCCTTTCTTTTCATGGTTAGTAACAGCAGGCACACAACACTCCGAGGGTGTCAACACTCCATAGGCTTTCTGCAGTAACAGAAATATGTAATATAGCCAGAGTACCTCGTGTGTAGTACAGACAGTTCTGATAACTTTTGGCTCCAACACACAGGGTTAGATCACCTGTACTGCATGTACTGACCGGGCAAACTCAAAGAACAGGGAAGCAAAGCACATACTATCTTACTTATTTTAAGAAGAAACTGTAGCTGCCTAACCTGAAAGATTGGGTACTATCTCTATAAGAGAATATATCTTTTGGTGCTTGATAAAAAATAGTACTTGCTCATACTGCATCCACATTAAAGTGTTCACATGTGAAATATTAGTACAATACTTTAATCTTGCCTACCCCTAAATATATCCCCTTTAAATCATGTTATCGTTGGAACCTAATTGATAGCATCACTTCAAAGAACAGTTTTGTAAAATGAGGTTACTTCTCCTCCTTAGCCATAGAACATATGTTAGTACCCATCTATCTCAGTGTGATCCTTGCTTATTCATTTTAATTAAAAAATCAAAGGAGAGCTTTTACAAAGATTTTATACTAATGTCATATGCTTTCCAAATGGAGAAATCTAAATTTGGAACCATGTTCACAGTTCATTTTACATATGAAGTAAAATCAAATGTGTTCACTATTCCTATTACTGGGATTCTTTCCTGCTTAGACATGATACACAAATTCAATTATTTTTCAGTCTTTGGAGTCCATAGATAAACTTCAAAATGTGCATCGAATTTGTCCAGATAGAGAATTGATAAATGAGAGTGTAATAACACGTTCATTGCAACTATTTTCTAAATAGTAGGCTCTGGTATACCGTTTCCAATTTCCAATGAGGGGAAAACTGGGTTAATTCTTGTACCTTCAATGTATGTTTTACTGAGTTGTGACTTTTCTTCTAATTCAAAAGCATTGCAGACAGGATGAATGATTTTGTGGGTCAATAAAAGTCCTATACTCAGAAGACTGAAGTTCAACCTCTGGCTTTGTTTTGCAGTTGCCAGACTGCTTGAAGAAAGGTGAAAGACAGAAACTGTTATATTCTTTTTCTTGCAAAGATGTGTTTACACTTTAAGGTATCACAAAAGTTGCATATGCTGTTTAGAAACTGGAACAAGAACAGCTAAAGATTTTATGTCCATTTTTAAATAAAATACAAAACACTTGATGTATTTGAAAATCGATGTCTTTAGTAACAATTAATATCCAAATTTTCCAGTTTCTCTTTGTATTATCTGAAAAGAACAGCAGAAAAGAAATGTATTCCTTTTCAGACTTGTTTTCCTTAGAACAAATTGTATCTCCTTCTATATTTATCTTTAACATGGTTCATAATTGCACGCTCCTCAACCAGGAACATAATGTTCAGATATACTATATTACATATTATACATTATGTATGAAAACTAGTTCATTTCTTATCTTCAAATAATGATCATCAAGCTGGTTCATTATTCATCACAGAAAAATGAACTCTGTTCATTTTCCCAGTTATACTACATTCTGCCCTGATCATATACATAGAATTACATTGTCTAGATAAATGTCTGGTCAAATATGACCAAGCAAAAGAATTTGCTGGAGAATCAACCTTTTGCTGTAGAGTTCTGTTCTTTCAGTTTTCATCTCTATTTAATTTGATTTATTTTATTTCATTTTATTTTTTCTTTTTTTCTTGGCTTTTCTGGTTACAAAGCTAACTTAAGAGACATGAACCAAAAGTGAAATGATGTCCTGGTATGTCATAAGCCAGCTGAGAGCTGGAAATAAAAAGCCACCAGGATACTGCCTCACTAATCTCTATAGTCTGAAACTCAAAAATGACAATTTAAATAAGACTGCCAGCTGTTTTACTAAGATTATTTTATTAGTAACACCAGATAATTCACTAATTCCTGATTCCTTTCAACTTCTATTTCTCTCATTATCCTCTATAAATACATATACCAAATCATCTGAAGTGTCCCTCTGAAAACAGTGATTGGCATAAAAAAATCTGAAGAAAAATGAGGCTGAGGAACAAGTGAAAATTCAATTTTTTTGCAGGATGTGAATGCCAGCCATTTTCTCTTGAATACAGATGCAAGCATCACTATTATCACTACTTCTATCATTTATTTATATTACATACGCTGTGTATCCTCTCACATTTCACATATCATCTAAGCATATGAATACTGTGTAGTATTCTGTGATCTGCTGTGTTTAATGGATTATCTATCATCTAACACACAGGGTTTTGTTTTGGTTGGAATTCCTCTTTGTAGTGACTGTTTTCAAATATATTCACAAGTGTTTAACTATAGTGCAAATATAAATGCATATAAAACTATATAAACTACAATAAACAAATAGTTTATATCTCTGCTATAAACTACCGTATACAGTAAAGGTCACAGAAGACCTTGGTGAATGGAGAAGGTGATGCTAAGAACAGTAAGTCTATCTTTCACAAGTATATTTATCAAAAACAGACTTCAGAAAATCTGTATTTTCTGTGCATTTGTTTTACCATGCAGTAAGAAACTTGCCTGTATGTACAGAACAAAGTGGCCGCTTTTGCTGACTCTGAGCAGACAAATCTTTTATGCAATTTGTGTTAGTGCCATTCACAGATATTCATGAAGTTTAGCTCAAGAAACAGCCACAGTTTATTTATTACAGACTCCAATTTGCTTATGTAGCCTTAGAGAAATAGAGACTGCCTGACACATAGTAAGGACTTAAGTTCTTGCATTGCTATGTAAAGACAAGAACACCTAAGATGCTAAGATGCAGAGGCTGCTATCAAGGCTTTGGAATAAGATGGAACTTGACTGATAGTCCTAAAGTACAGGAATTTTCTTCCAGATCCAGCTGGACAAAGCGTAGAATGAGAGAGGATTGCCCACACAATAAACGAATATATTTGTTTGAAAAGAAGGCTCAGGTGGAAACTTGTAGCAGCCTTCCAGTACATGAAGAGAGCCTTCAGGAAGGTTGGGAGGGACTTATTACAAGGGCATGTAATGACAGGACAAGGGGAAGTGGCTTTAAATTGAAAGAGGATAAGGGTAGGTTTAGCCTAGATAGGAATACTTAAAGAAATATCAAATATTCAGTATTTAAATATCTAAAAATATCTAAATATCTAAAGAAATCATTTACAGTGAGGGTGGTGAAATACTGGAACTGGAAATACTGGATTGCCCAGTGATGTTGTGGATGTCCTCTCCCTGGAGCCATTCAAGGCCAGGCTGGAGGGGGCTTTGAGCAACCTGGTCTAGAGGGAGATGTCCCTGCCTATACCAGGGGTTTGGAACTAAATGATCTTAAAGGTCCCTTCCAACCCAAACCATTCTATGATTCTATGATTACCTACCAACAAAAGCAGACTACAATATGATAACACATATTTGAAGTTCTATCCATTGTCCACTAGTTCAGAACCTACTTCAAAATTCTGATTCTTAAAATTTTAAACAATGCAATTTCTTGAGGGTATTGGAGTTAATTATAAGAAGGGATAAAACTCTGTTTTGAAAGTTTTCATACGTGTCTTTTGTCTGTTCCCACATACCAGGAATACAAATGAATACAGATATCTACAGAGCAAACATGAATATTTGAGTGAACTCTTAGGACTCCCCTCATATTTGTGGAGAGATATAGATACTTCTTCACTGCAATGTATTTCATATTAAATGTCTGATGTAAAATCAGTGAGACAAATCATTGGCTGCTGTTGCCTCTGAAAGACAAAAAAGTGAAGAGTTCATATGGGGAGATGTGAGTAGTTTATGATTAGGTGTGATTAATTCAGCTTTACTTGTTGGGCAGCGTGTTGATAACGAGTTGACACTGATTAAATATGGATTACAAATTGTTGGGCTTTTGTTTGTTTGTTTTAATTATTTCTGTTTTTGCATTCCTGTGATAAAATCTCACTTGCATGTTTCCTTGGGCGGAGATAACTCCCTCAAAGAGGGAACTAGTAAGCTGATACTGACTGCATGCATTACAGGTTGTCTGTAGGTTATTTCCAAAGACTTTCAGAGGAATGTAATTTATCTAAAAAATTAAGATATAATATCAAAACACATTCTTACTAAAAGTAAATTTTGAGAGCATATGAGGAGATATACAAACCTCTTTTATCTATTCTGTTCTTTTACTTCTGTTCAAAATGTTTTGAGGTCCAAGATGAAGACCATGTTTCAGTTTCCCTCTGCAGGAGGTACAAACTATTGTATTTTTAAGAATATTTCCCTTTCTGTCTACCTGCCTTTTAGAAAAACAAAGAGGAAAAAGGAAAGTTTTTTTCAGTTCTGAGGAGCTCTCAGTTTGTGCATTTCATTGCTAGTTCTCTGCTGCTGAAAGACACAATTTCCCATCTAGTAACTTTTATAATATTGAAGAAAGCCAAAGAAAAAAATTGCTCACCAGTTTTATTTTTGAGGAGTCTATTATTTCCACAATTGCTACAGACTGTTCTTTCTCCTTCATTTTTCTTCTTTAAACTTGAAACGATAACAGAGCTGCTAGACAGAAGTTTATATGCAAAGGTGAACTTTGATTCTTCCTTGGACTTTAAGACTAATCTAGTGTAGAATGTGATTGACAAAGCATTTTCATTGATGTTATGCAGCCTTTTCAAATTACCCAACCTAAGCAAATGAGTTTGTTAATGTTTACTCTAGCTCTTTCTCTACAGTGTTTTAGCAGACTTTGTAAACTTGTAAAGATTGGCAAGTGGCATCAGTATTCCCTAAATTAAAAAATAATCATATGATTATGCAGCATAGGGCTATCTAGATCAACAATGCAAAACAGACCTTTTGGAAAACTGATTTTATTTCATGATTTAGTATTCCCAACAATTACTGAATAAAATAGTTTTGAGGATACCTACTTGAATTTCTGTTTTCTGTATAATTCCTGGGAATAGGACTAACAACAGTTTTTGTAATTCATCCAAATGGTAGCCATAAGTATTTGAAAAATAATTAGTACAAATCCAAATTATTAATGCCATGATAAGAAACTGTGACCTCAAAGAGCTTGTAATAGAACTGAGATCTTGCAGACTGACTCTGTTTTTATTAATAGTGTCTCCATAAAATCAAATGCAGAATTAATAGATGTAATGAGAACTGTCTGTAGTCGACAGAATCATACATATTAGAGAAGGAAAACAGCCAGCCTTTTCTGTCCTGATCTAACCTCTAACCCATTCTTGCACATCCCAAGATTTTTTCAAATACCAAAGGAGCTGACCAAAGTCAAGTGACAAGTGAGCCACAGTACAAATCAGGATTTTTTCTGTAAGGTTTTTTCCTGCAACAGTGAGAGAAGTGGAGCAATCCCAACTGACTTGACTCCAAAGCAGAGAGTAAGCAGACCAATCTCAGTGAGAGTGTACTATAAACATGCAGTAATGCTAATGAAGTCATGAAATCTTTCAGGACTCTTCAAGAGGAGTTTTCTTGTAAGCTAACATATCTCCACAGCACTATGGTCCCCATGTGCTGTTGCTCCCTGAAGCATGCCACTTCAGCCCTACTATCTAATGGCTAGCAAAAGCATGCCTTTCAGGATGCCGAAGTATTTTTCTTCCCCTCTCAGTCAGTGACTCCTTAGTTATGGGTGAGCAAATATGAAAGCAAAAAGTGAGTTAGTGAAGCAGTGTTCAGGCTACATGTTTACAACCACAGGCCTGGGAATGGAAGAAGAACCCTTTGAGGTTGGCTGATAAGGCTGAGCTTAGCTTTATCATTGCTTTGGTCTGAACATCATAGGCATCTTTTAATGATTTAACGAGAGGCCCCCTTTATCTTACAGGCAGCCACTTGAGTTCTTGGAGGGAGGGCAAAGTAAAGGTGGAAGCTGGGAAGAATCAGGTTATGGACAAACTATAACTATCCCTGTTATTGCTGGGCAAAACAAATCATTTCAGTGTACACAGAAACAGACACTTGCTTTGTGTGTCGCTTTTTGTTGTTTTTTTTTAATCTATTTAGTACTGGACATGGTAAACAAATCAACAAAGAGGTGTTGTCGTTCGTTTTTTTTCCTGGAGAAGCTTTTCCTTTTCTCCCAAGTAATCTGAATTTTTCCATTTTGTTTAACCATTCCATACCTACTACTCCAGCAACAGTTACCTCATTCAACAGATCATTAGCAGGCCATTGCTGGGGATTTTTCCAAGACCATTTTTATGGTAGTGCTCTCCCTCAAGCAGAATTCCTTCACTTACCACCAGCCACCTAATGTATACAGAGCCTCTTTGTTTCCCTTCAAGAATACTTCTAAAAGGTCTTGTATTCTGGAGTATCAGAACAAAAGACAATTTATAATCCTTGGATATGCTCACAAAATGACTCATTTTTAGCACTGTCCCACACAGTGCCATATGAGAAGTCTGTGTCTTTCAGAACTGTAGTATCTTCTCATCTTATTCTCACTATAAATCAGTAAATATCCTAATGCCTTTGATGTACGTTTTAGTGGACTTCATGTCAAATAGCGATCATTATCCCAGTATCTACACAGTGGTTATCTGGGATTCAGCAATTATTTCTAAAGGAAACCACTTGGAAAATGCCAAGCTTTTTCACAGAGATGACTGTTGTGATTGCTAAATCAATGGTTTGCTGGTGAGTCCTAGGGCTGTATACACATATTAGCAAAACAAAACAGCATTTAGTAAAAACAAAAGGTTTCCCTGGGTCACAACACGGTCAAATCCAATACTGAAAAGCGCAGAGATCCTGTTTTTTTCACTCTGCTCTTTTCTGGCTCTCTTCACTGTGGCTAATGCTTTGCATATCTCCCTTGATCCAGCACGTTTCTTACACTTTCCTTCAGGTATTTAAGGGATACAAACCACAGCTTTTTAGTACTTACTCTAAACTTTCAACAGTGGTGTAATATTTGTTTTATATTTACAAACCTGTACATCTACATTTTCTATATTCCCAGCATATGAAATTTAATAAACTTGAAATTCACAGTAAAATGTTGAAGATACTTGGAAGGTTTTGAATAAGAATGAAATTTTGATGGAAATGAAAAATGTTTACTTTACAAAAATCTGGTAACATATGAGACATAACATTTTTCACCTTCAAAAACTCACTCATATTCATTTCAAATGGAAACTGCAGTGTTGTCTATGAGGTCAGGAAGATATCTGTCTTTCTAAATGTGTTATTTATAACAGAAATGGATTTCATATAATATGGTTGTGTATCTTAGGGTCTGATAGTAAACAGTTTCACAAGACTGAATTATGGAAACTAGGAAAAGGATTATAATTTGGTCGTGTTCTCTTTCAGTTGCAAATTTTCTTTATTAAATTTTAGACATTATCAGAAGAGAAATCTAATTTTTTCTTACCACTTGAACCTGGTTAAAAGGAGAGAGTCTAACTGTTTTACAGCTTTATTACTCTTTAAGTACATTTTCCAGCATGAACAAAATATTTTCTTCAAGTAATGGATCATATAATTTCAGCTGTATTTTCTGGACAGCTCTATAACAGGGTTTACAAATACTTTCAGATGAAGTATGATCTCTTGCACATGGGGTGGACGTAATCTTATCTTGTAACTCAACTTCTAAAAGTCATTTTAGAAAGTAATTTTATAGCAATTGGGTGGTGTTAAGAGAAAGAGAAGCAAAGGCTATTCCCTATTTTGAACAGTTCTTAAGTTCTTGATCAAAACCAAAAAGTTTTGTGAATTTTAGGCCAAGCACAATAAAAGACAGAGTAACTGCACTTTAGAAGCTATAATTTTAATAAGAAATGGAGGGATGTTCTTGTTTTCACTTCTCTGATTCTACTAATACATGACTATAATTCATTAATTCAGGGTCAGATAATGAGTCTGAGCAATTATTCACTTGAGTGGTCTCATAGAATTCAATGCCCTCATTTAATGTGTCATTAAAATGGTACATGGATGCATCTAACTAATGCAAACATCAGTTCATAGCAACACACAATGGGTAACACTGTGAAGTCCTTAATCCCAACCACTGTCTACTGAGAAAAATCAGAAATTTGGCTGTGTCAAGCTTAAAGATTTCTGGGGGAAAAGGAAAAAAAAAAGAAATTTAAAATAAAAAAAAAGAAGAAAAGATCTTCTACCATATTCAGAAAACCAGGACACTGATTTTATCATAGTTTTAGAGAGACACTTCTGTACCAACTGTAGTAATCCAATGAACGTAACATTTAAGGTGTGACACTTCAGCATTGTGATAAAGAAGGGCACATTGCCAAAAGAGAAGATGGAAGAGGCAAAGGCAGAAGTTTGCTTGACTCTTCTCACTCTGGCACGGTTTGCATGCACAGCTGAAGGCAAGCTACATTTTGCCACGCTACTGAATATTTGGAAACATACATTGTTCTCCAGTTTACCTGGCAACTTGTTGATTTCCTTTATACAAACAGAAGTCTGTACATCATTATCTGACACACAATCATTGTAGAAGTATAAAATCTTTGAAAGTAAAATGTAGATTAGGCCTAAAAGCCTGTACATCTCACCTTGCTCTTCAAGAATATTTAGTGTATTTCACTGGTGTATGTCCTTCACGGCTAGATAAAGACTAATGAGTCTGGAATTAGAGTAGATTTATATCATCCAGTTTTAAAAGGTGTTGACGGAGTGCAAATCCAATTCAAAACCCAGAATTCATGCTTTCCCTCACTAGTCCATGATACAACATCTGAAAGCATCCTCCCATGCTTCACATTAATCTCAACCAAAATATTAATTCAGCCCCCAAAGAGCATTTCTTTGCTATGTTCTGTACTGAGATGTGTACAAATTATACTGTATTACTTTTGTAAATGCTATGCAAATGCCAGGTACTTAAGGAATTATTAATTGCTATAAAAACTGGACCTTGTAGTGGGCAACATAGCAATGCAGAGATCTTATCTTCTAATATATTTTTTTGGTAGACAGTGATGTTTTGTACCCAGAAAAAAAAAATGATAGACACTGTTTTCTCAAATGATAATGAGCATTTGTGTCCAGAAAAGGTCCATCTTTTCTCTTTAAATCTGTATCATGTATGAAAATTTAAGTAAATTTGTCTATCCTTTGACATTATTTTATTAAGAAAAAAAAAAAAAAAAGGGTACAGAACAATAATAACTTGTTATGATTGCTACTGTAAAGCATTTCATCATTGTTGTTAATATTACTCAGCAAAAGCACAACTTCTCTTTACGAAAACCAACAAATAAGGGCAACCCTTGCTTCAATATATGACACTGAAGTAAATACATTTCTCTAGGTACGGCTATACGGCCAAGTTTTTATTTTTAACACAAGGTAGAAGAGCCTTTAAGCAAAGCTTCCTAAGGCCTTTGAGAGTAGAGAGAATCTGCATATTCATAGTCCAACATGTGAACTACAGCTGTAACAATAGAGCTGGTGCTGGGCTAGAACCACAGGTTCTCAAGTTATTTCAGTAGCTAATCAGAACTCAGAACATCTCTGTCCCCACCACACTGAAACCTTTTCCTATAATGTTTCCAGACAAAAAGGTAGCTAAAGAGAAAGAAGAATAATCCACTGATAGCACTGCTTTGGCTTCTGATATGTAATGTGCAATTGAATAATTCAGTGAATTTCTCTATTATAAATATGAAGACCAAATTCCACAAAATACTTACAGTTCTTTGCATCAGAAGAGGTGTTTCAGAGCAACCTATCCCATCATCATTAAAGCTTGATTCCATATTGATTATGTCTTCAATAACCTCTTCCATCTAGTAAAACGATATTTTAAGACCAATTATTATTATTTTTGCGGAAAATATTATTCTGAAAATATATGGAATATAATTGTATTTATTACTTCAATAAAGAATTCCAGAAGTTTATGTCTTAAAATTCAAATAATTCAAGTACTTCTACAAAATATTCACTTATTAAAATTCTTGTAGATTTTTGCGGTTTAGCATTACTTCTTTTCTCCCAGACACCAACTCACTCTTCTTTCCTAATCCCTTATTGCAACACCAAAATCAGACAACAGAAGCATGCTGCGAAGCTATAACTATGATCTGTCACCTTCATCAAATGTGTCACATTCACAGTGTATTGTTCCACTGGCACAGGAAGACTGAAAGGAACTTGTGGTTCAGCAAGAGTATGAGTCAGTTAAGATTTGGTACTATACACTGTTCTCAAGATTCGTTTGTGTTGTGCTTGGCAGTACACTGGATATTTCTCTAGCCAGCCTTCTGGACACACTTTTGTTTTAGTCTGAATCAAAATCTGCTGAAGCAGATGGAATATATAGAAGAAGCCATAGTTGAAGGAAATGGAGGAGGCTCCATGCAACAACCAGAAATATCACTACATACCACAGAGAAATATCACTCACATGCCAGGGACCATTCAATAGTCTTTTTACATCAATTGACACAGCATGTTTTCGAGGGTTGCTCTGAAAGTAATGCTTCCTACTATAGTCGACCCACAAAATCAGAGGCAGATGTTTGTGCTGTGGCAGAAAAATTAGAACCTTTAATTAATATTCTGTTACATTTTCTTGCTATGTGACTGGAATGATCCCTACAAGGATTTTGGTTAATTCCAACTATCACCTTCTCAAATACCAACAGGCACAGTAGGGAATAAGAGGTTCTTTGCAAGCAGTTGTTTTTGCTCTAGAGGATAAAGAGTTGTAATAGTACGGGAAACAGTTGTTCCTGGTCACATATACAAGGTACTTAAGAACCGTTCCAGGACATGTAATTGCTAGTGCAAAGGTGGCCACAGAATACCATGAAGGCCATCTAAAACAATCTTTGCAGAGTAATGGTTTCTGTAATCCATAATTCTGACATTAACTGTCAGTTGTCAATGTAGAAAGAACAGAGGGTTCACAAATGAGCCCTCCAACAAGTACTGGTTTTATCCTTTCAGTTCACTCATACTTAGCTGTATGGCATCCAAGTTTGCTCAAATTGGTCACAGGGTATTTGTAAGACTCTTCTATTAATGCCCAAGATATGATATGGCTCCTCCACTTATTTCTGCAGGAATTCTCCTTTTACCTAATAAGCACCTTCTCTTGAAATCTGTTGAAGTATTAAAAACCATAATGATCTACATCTCACACTGTCTGAGAATGTGACATTGTATAATAGCTGTACCTCTGTTAAAATCGATGGTGGCACTAAAGTTAGCAGATCTATGCCAATTTACCCAAGATAACCCATATATAAATACACCAGCTAACTGAAAAATGAATGAGTGATTCTTTCAGTTACATCTTTAATCAGTATTTAACTTTGTTATGCAGTTAGGATAGTACTTTTAGACAGAAATAACTCTTATCTGGAAAAAAAAAAAAGTTTGCATTGCTAGATATGCATTGGCCGTAGTTTAGAAGCCTGATCTTGCAATAAGCTGTTTGCATGGTATTCAAAGGAATTGTTCATGTAATCTGAAAGGACTCAGAGCACATGCTCTGCAACTGAAGGCTCTATGAAAGTGAAGACAATCATCTCTTGCCCACACTGAATACAAGGTGAATGAATCCTATCACATTTTCATAGAAATAAACAATGTCCAATTCCCCATTCTTTTTGCTAGCTTTGCCCTACCGCATTTTCATGTTCTCCTCCAAGGGCCAGCAGCTTGGTCACAGGACTCTCTGGTGTGCCAATATCACTGACTGGAGGCATGTGTCCGTTCCTTAAAATAGTGGTCACTCCTGTGGGCTGGACTGTGTGGGAGTGGGAGAGGGAGAGAGTCTGGCTGGACAGTTTTGTGTCAAGGGTCAAGTACTGCTTCACCTGGTGCCGCTGGCTTTGCTGGATATGGTATCTAGACTGATTTTCCAAGTGTGTTTGTACCTGGGAAGAAATAGAAAGAATTGCTAAAGTTTCAAGCATTTGCCAGTGTGACGACTTAGAAAACTTCAAGACAGTGGAATCAGTTTTTATATCACTGGATAGAATCATTATTATTATTTCAAATCTTTTTCTTTTTTTTTTTTTAATTTTGTACCCTATGAATAATAATTATCAAATAATAGAATAGAAAAGGACAATTCATTCAAAACAAAAAAAAATGTAAGGACCTGCAAAGAACATCAAGTCCAACTGTCTGATCATAAACGACCCTGAGAAAAGACAAGAAGTGTGCTTCACATTTTTCTTTTCCCATCCAAAATTGGTCTTTGTTGGAATCTCTGATCACTGCAATCAAATCTACAAGCATGCATACGTACTCTAAATTTACTATCATAATGCATCTACACTTTTGTGCTTAAACAGCAAATAAATATATAGAGAACAACATAAAACAAGCATCTTCAAGATCAACAGTATTCATTTATATTTAAATTCATATTAGACTCACCTTGCTGTACGTACAGTCAGTTAAATGAGGCATTGTTGCCCTTTCACAAAAATAAAAATAAAAATAATAAATAAATGCACAGTATAAGTATAGTCCTAGATGACCATCCACTATTTTCAAACCACACAGTTTTCATGAAGTGCCTCTTGAGGACAGATCACTTTTTGAGTTGGTATGACTTTATAAACCGAGCGGTCATGCCAAATTGAGTCAGACTTTGGGCTGTCCTTTGATTACAAAGATTGACAATTACTACTTCAGATAGTTCTCATCTCAGATCACTGTCACATTCCTGCAATTTAACTATTGGAGGAGCGCTGCATACACAAACCCCAGTCATTTCAACCGTGGCTTTCTCCTTTAGCTATGGAATGACTGGTCACAGATTTCTTGTAATAAATTTTTATTAAGTGGTCTCTGTGTAAGCATGGTTAGTATTTGTTAAATAATAGCACGACTTCCTCTGCAGACCCTATTTTGTTTCTTAAAAATTCTGTCAATTAAACAAATTTCTTTTAATCATAGACATAAGCATGGATAAATAGCCCACAAAAGGGGTTTGCATTTAAATTAACTATATTTCTTTACATTATAGTAGTTACTTTATTTTTTAATTGTGTTACGGTGGAGTGTCTAAAATTATTTTATATTTATTTAAACTAATTTTCTAGTTGTATAAAAAGTTTAAGCCACACAGTTATGAATATAATATTAATTATTTTGATGCAAGTCTTAAAGTCATAATATTCCACTGAAATAGTGATATAAAATATTAAACACATTGTTTAGATTGTCCCATTTCATGTTAGGAAGGTATGCACCCCTTGTAAGAAAAAACTAAATGTGCATTTGGGATTTACTCAGATTATAATATTATTTGTCTTAAGCGAGACCTTTGTCTCACTTACTGTCTACAACACTAGTTCTAGAAAGTGCATAATGCAGTGTTAATTTGAGCTCTGATTTATCATTATTTAGCAAGAATGATAGCTTCTTCAGCTTCAGTAAGGCTTGTGCTCAACTGAAAGCTAGACAATCAGGCTGCTTCCTAAATTAGAATATAGAAAGGAAATCTACTGCATATCAGTTTAACAAAAGTATTAGTTTGAGCTGCTGAAAGAAAGCATATATGTCCCACTGTATAGAAGGAATTTGCTGTAAACCTTTATTTTCTGTTGCTGTTTCAGAAGAGCCCACAGATGCTTCTTGTTTGCACTGAATTCCAAAGTCACAGAACACACCTATAATCTAGACCTTCCCTGCCCAAACTGATGAAGATCTCTTTCCAGCAATGAAGAACACTTCAGTCAACAGCTTTGAAAGCACAGTTTCTTTGGATGGGACAAATGGGACAGGACCAAAGCACAGACTGCAAATACAATTACTGCATTTTACCCTATCTGCTTTTTCTTCTTGAATGAGCAATGAATTTTTCTTAAAATTCATTCTTCTTTTTCTTAAAATTTTTATAGCTCTACCTGAAGCAAGAAATCTAGAATATTGGATGTCTTCAAATTAAATGAGAAACATAAGAAATTTGCAATATCTTAAGTCTGTATTACTTTGTTTAAAAGTTGGGGAATTTATTTTGTTTAAGTTTTGCATATGGACAGAAATTTAAACAGAAAAGGATTAAAGAGAAAGAATATTGCTGAAAAGTGGCTTGCTTTTTACTTTCTCTGGCCTGCAGATTGTTGGTGGCAGACTGAAAGTATATGCAGTCACATTACCTGGTGAGTCATTATAGAGCTGTCCCACCACTTCCATGTTCTCTGAGAAAGAATTCAGGTAAAAAAAATCAAGAAAAAAATCAAGATTATTAAGAGCATTTCTCTTATCTGACATTCTTTCAGTGCTTAGATCTTGTCAGTAGTGTCTTCAACTTTCACAAACAAGAAAAAAATTTAAACTCCATTGATGGGATCTCTTGGTATGGTTTCGCAATGCCCTTTACAATGCAAAATGCAGTCATTTTAACATAGCACCATTGGGGTTAAAAAGGGATCTAGGCCTAGATTTTCAAAAAGTACTTAAAATTGCAATCCCTAATCATCCTTTTTTATCTAAATAACTCTGTGAAGTCAATGTCAATAATAATAAGTCAAGACCTTTTGAAAGTCAAATCACTGTATAAAGGCAAAGCAGAACTGAACTCCTATTTTTACAGTCATATTTCTGATGTATAATAAATGGGGAGAAAAAGTCAAGTTATGCTAAAGGAATGTTAAGAATGCAAAGTCAAGCTCTCTGAAAATTAGAAATGACAGTCCCTGCCCATACAACATGTGTGAAATGGGAGAGGAAACTCAAAACTTAATCATTCTATGAAACCTGTCAATTATCAAGTATGATCAGGCTATTGTGTGCTGGAGAATTTTTATTATCTTATTCAGTAATATTAAGCTCAGTCTAGGTTTTCTGAATGCTTTAAATTAAACACATATTTAAAAATATCCTTTATTATAATTACAAGCAATAAACTTTGTATTGGTTTTGAGCTTTCTTTTTATGATTTTAAAGGAATGGTTAAGAATTGGCATAGGTTGCCTGGAGTGGCTGCGAGACCTCCACCCCTGGGGATTTTCTGAATTTGTCTGGACAAGGCCCTGATCTTCTGAGGAAAAAAGTAAATCTAGAAATAGGGAAATTTGAATCGGTAGAATTTAAATATTTATATTAGAGGATCAGTAAAATAATTACGAAAAGCAAGATAACTGAAATACCACTCCCACGTGTAAGTAGTCCTATACGACAAAGAGCCTGGGTATACATGCTCTAAACTGCTTCGAGGCATTGAACATATCTTAAATCCACCAAATAAGGTCTCTGTTTATCTGACAAGTGAGAAATGTAGCTGTTAGGGAAAAAGCATCCCCTTATTTTGCCCAATAATCCCAGCACAGTATCCTCCAGCAGTGTTGGAAATTCCAGCAGAAATTTTCTAATTCCTTATCACTTGAAAAGTTCCTATAGGAAATAATAACATTTTGTCAGAGAATACATGAATTTTTAAGGTAGGAGACTCTCCAGTCCTCCCATATTTAAAATTGTTAAAAAATTTTTGGATCTGGGATATGCAGCATTTATTTTGACACTTTCTTTATTGCAATAACAGTATAGTCTCAATATAGAGGATGCTTTTTTTTTTTTTCCTTTTCTCATATAATGAATACTTAATCATTTATTTAAAGCAAAACACCTTAAAGGAAGGCCTCAAGATGTTTTTCAGGATAGATAATCAATAAGACCAATGACTCTGTGCAACCTGGATTCTCATTCCTGACACAAAATGAGCAGTTCTCAGTAGACCATTTGCTACTAATCATCTCTATGTCTTCCTAATTTGTGCGAAATAGATTACCTTGCTCCTTGATATGCCTGATTTTGGGGAAACCTAAGTAGAAACAGGGACCCGATGACCAGCTGAGGATCCAGGTAGATTCTGACTGCAGGGAGAGAAGAGCCTCAGACACAGCCCAGGACAGAGCTGTCCTGCTGGAACACCTGCTTAGTTCTCAGCAAAGTTAGTAGCCTGAACCTTCCTGCCAGGTGCTCCTGAAGTTATATTGACTATTGTGTGTACACAGGCGACAAATCTTTGCAGATAAGTGATGGTTGTCCTTTCAGAGATTTTCTCGTAGTGGCTGCACACTTCAAATGGCAATTATTTCAGATTATTTGAGGAGCAAAGGACAGCACAAAATTCAGCAGTAAAGTGCCTCTCTCTGAGGCTCTACTTTTGTCTCTTATTTGGCTTTCCTAATTACTGTGAAAATAAAACCTCTTCAGAACCAGTAACACGAAGCATTCGGGGACCCAAAACATCCAGTCCAAATTCAAAAATTATAGTTAGACTAGAACAAAGCTAGAACAGAAATGAACACTTCGAGATAGATTTTGTAATCTAGAACAAATCCCAGTGCACATGTAACCTAATGTCTTTGTTTCTGACAAGCCAATTCTGAGAACAGGAACATAACTGCCTTTCAGAATTAGAGACACAGAGTCAAACTTCTTCATTTGCACTTTCTAATCTGAGCACACAGCCTCATGTTGTAAAACTGTGGTAGTGTTTTGTAATATCTTTTCCCACACTCACATTGCTCTTTTTTTCATTTCTAAAAATTCCACAGTGGCATGACTAGGTCTTCAGTATATTTACATCAATTATTTTACTTCCACATTTGCTGATGAGATTTTTCCTTCAGTAAAAAAAATAGTATGTCAAAAGTAAGAAAAGGTCACATTTGAGAGACCTAAATAAAGCATGAATCATGCCAACAATATTCCAGAATGTAGCAGTACCACGTACCATACTGGTACTCCACCATGGGCAAGCAGATGATACAGTAATTTGCAGTGTGCTAGCCCAACATCAGTCCTGGGAAAAATAAAGGGAAAACTGAAAAGATATTCAATTAATAAATTATTAAAGGATAGGAGTATAATTAATGCTAGTCAACACAGCTCTGTGGAAAATAAGCCTTGTCAAACAAATCCTCTTCTGTTCTCTGATGAGATTTCAAGTTAGGTTGCCAAAGATGTAGGTACACTTGGATTTCTGTGTGCCTTTTGACGAAGTATCATTCAATATTCTAATTAAAAATACAGCACTACACAATATCAACAAAGTGTATTTTAACTGGATTAAGAGTTGGTTAACGAATATGCATAATAAAGCAATCAGCGAAGGATTGACATCAGAAAAAGGGATCTCTTCACATTGTTGTACTATTCAACATTTCTGTCAGTATTTCTACAGCTAGTGACCTGTTTGAAACAAAATGTGTTCCAAGTCAGTGAGATATGCATATTCTGGAATATATATATAAATATATATAGGATACAACATTGGAGAAAACTGCATGGAGAATACTCTGAAAGCAATGAATCTGGGTAGCAACAAACCAGCAGCTCAGCAGGAGTGCCTAGATGATACTGAAGCAGGACGGAGAATTTGGCGTAAAGGAAGTAGTGAATAGGAGCCTGACTGTACTCTGCTTTTATTTACAGCTCAGAATTAATGAAGTATGGAACCTGCAAATACATCTACCCTGATAATGTTCAAAACGTAGCTGAACATTTGAAAGGATATAGAACAGAGCTATAGAAGCAATTGAGGAGTAAGAACAGTGTGTCTCAACAAATGCTTAAAGAATCTTCACTACTTTCCTGCTGTCAAACTAAAATTTGTGGAATTAGTGTGGGATGGTGAACCTGAGAGGGGTTTTAAGCTAACTCAAAGTGTGGAAAAAGCCACTGGCCACAGGCTGATGTTAAGCAAGGTTATATTGGAAATTAAGTAAATAGACAGTGAAATATTCAAAAGGAAATACTCTAAATTTTGTTTTCTTCAAACTAAGTCTCAGTGACCTCGTGGGAGAAATGTGTTATCCAAATCCAAGATATATTTTTATCAAATACATTATTGGACTCAAATTTGAGTACTAGGTTAATAACTGAATGGAACACAATAGCCTGTGATTTTCTAGGAATTAAAATGAGCGGTCTAATAACTCTCTGTTTGTTTAAATTTTATGGACCTTTGGATTTGAGAACTAGTTATTATAATATCAACTTGATGAAAATTCACTCTGAATTTAATAAATGTTTAAATGTCTGTTAGAAAATAATATGTTTAAATAAAGTCAAAATATGCTGGACAGAACAGTAGACTTCGTTTATGCTGGATGTTAATTTGTTCCAGTGTTTTTAACTGCTCTTGAAGTAAAATTTCTCTCATTGATCATATCATTTATCATGTCCTGAACACAATATCTCTGTGAGATTGTTTGAGTTATGGCACTTCATGTTCTTTTCAGTCACTGTACCAGAACATAAGCATCTAATTATGAACTCTTTAATTATTAAAATGCTCTGCAAGTACCCAAGAAGTCTAATTCCATTTTAAGATAAGAAAAACAGCCATAACAGAGACATTTCTGATGACTTTCAAATGAATTTTTAGAGTTAGAAAGGAAGTCCGCAATTTTAGTGATGAAATAATCCTTTATCCTTTTTAACTTCTGTTACAAACGAACGTCAATTGTTTGTTTGTCCTGTTCTATTAGACTTTTTGAGAAAAGCATGTTTGTGAAATTATTTCCTAACAAAATTATTTCCTAACAAAAATCTCAACATAGCAATTATATGCTTCTGTTCTATCTTGAAAACTATCACCAAATAATGTAGCTGCTCACTTTAATGTTTTGTATATAAAAGCATGTGTGATTATGTCAATTAATTACTTAAGCTAAACACTGTAATTAATTTTTTAATGTGAATATTTTTCTTATTGGAACTTTGATCTGACTAGAGAAGACCTCCATTAATATGCATGAAGAGAGAATACAAAGCAAAAGACATCCAGTCTGGCAATTCAGAGCTGTGTGTTTAGTTGATGCCTTGCAGTAGCTTTCAAGTTAAAAAAAAAAAATCTCATGTGACTCTAATGCACTATTTTTCATCTTGTTTAACCTTTGACATCATATTCATCAGGAACTTAGTTCTTTCAAGGGTGAAGAGACTGAAGAAGAAACATTGAAAAGTTCTTTGACAAAGACCTTGTCTTCAACAATGACTGTTTCTGTGATTTAGCGTATCAACGTCCAAAAATAGCAGATAATTATAAACATAGGGTAGCATGGGAATATTATCTTTCTCACTGCCAATCATTATGAAAACCAAGATATTTTCTGTTGTAGCTATACTAAAAAATGCCAAAACATTAATTTCACAGTTCTATTCTCAGACAGTTACAAATATGTATATTTTCAATTATTACAATTCTATAGAAAAATACTATACTTTTTTTTTTTTTTTTTTAATTTAAAAGTTGCTATCTCTGTAATATGCACATCAGTGAAAGGAATCATTGGCACAAAACACGGTACCACAGTAGAGCATCCAGTTGTAAGACATGAGCATAGGAAAAAGTCCTTGTAAGTTGAAGGTAAATTTAGGAATACAATTAATTGTGTGGCTAACCCTTGTTAAGTCACAGTAACTTCATGTGTACTGTGAAAAAAACAAAGCCTAGTGTTTCTCTGTATAAGGTCGGACATATGTACACAGTAAAGTACATGTTCAAGCTCAAAAGGATCTAACAGTTATTTGCATTTTGGACCAGTCCTCTTCCTTTTGGAATTGATCTTTTTTATAATTGAAATCAAAAAATGAAGGAAATCCTTTAAATAGGGTATATTCAGAAAACACTGTCTAAATCCAATCACGATTCTAATAAAAAATGGGGTGAGATTCTCTGTTTTGTAAAAGGTACTGCAACAAATTTGTCTTCTTACAAAACGTTAAAGTCCATTGTTTTACTACAGTTGGAAAAACAGAAGCAGGGGTGAGGGATTAATACTTAAACTACACAATGCATTTGCAACAGAAGAGAAAAAAAAAACAGGATTTCATTTCTGCAGTGTGCTGTGTGATTGACCTGTCTCTCCAAGAATAGCTCTGTTGGCTTTTAGAAAGTTTTATGAGACAGGTTTTCACAGGGCTCTGCTGATACCAAGCATCTTGCAATATCAGAAGCTGAAAATAGGATGTGTTCTTAACAAAGTGTTTACAGTGGAAATACTGACTTTGAAGATGAGAAGTGCATGAGTAGATCCAAAGGCAAGCAAAAAAACATGATCAGAGATTGAAAGGAGGGGGAGTATTTACTTTTAGAAGAGAAGGCTGTGAGGGAACTTAATAAGCGTCCTCCTATCTTCAAAGGACAGTGGCCAGGCAACAGATTTCTGTAAGAAGTGAATAGGCCAAACTGTAATATGGCATTAAATGGCAATAAAAGTGAGTCTGGCTAGATACCAAGAACAGAGTTCTCACAATAAGAACAGTGAAACATTGGCAGAAGAAGGGAGAGAGTCCAAAAATCAAAAGCCTTTAAATTCAGACAAGCATACTAGGAATTACAGGAGTGTGCAAAAGTGGTGAACGTTTCTGAATCCACTTCAGCCTTACATTTTCAAACAAATCCACCCTGCCACCAGAGCAAATACAGTGAGACTTGGCCAAATATGCACCAAAAAAAGTTGTGTTGTTCAGCAAATTAACAGTTGTAAGAAATAAACAAAAGTAATGCGGGGGGCAGAAGAACTGCAAAAATGACTTTGGAGAAACAGTATTGGCTGAAAACTCTCTGAACAGTATAAACAGTAGAAGAGAATATCTGTCATGGAGGGAGAGGCAGCAGAGCTCTCATGGTTATAGCTGGTGGGGGCTAGATCATACAGCTACCCATTTCCTGACAAATCCCTTTGCAGATGCAACGATTTTGATAGCATTTCCCCATTGTGGCATTCTCTAGCACTCACAGAGCATTGATGGAGCTTAGTCCTTTCAGGTCCGTTCTGTGTTAACCTCCTTGTGCAATCAGAAATGAGTTGGGGGAAGCCAACTACCTTCACTGAGCATCTACAGAGACACATTATCAAAGCAAGCACTTCCATTTGCGCTGGTATACCTGAGACACTCTTGGCTTCTTAATTGAACTCCTGCAGTTAAGATACACATACCTCTCGTGGCTCCTTATCCATCACCAGCTTGACTTCTGAAGAAAGGATCCCTAAGGTCTTAAGGCCAGCTTGTCATGTTTTAAAATAACAATGAATCTCCATGACTTTGTGGTCTTCACTGGCAGAAAAGACTCAAGATTTTAACATTGTGGTATAAAAACAGCCTATAAAGTTAAGAAAAGCAAACTACAGGAAATATTTTTACAAAACTATCCCTTTGATTTAGTTAGAATTTAAGCTGGAAATCTAAACTGTGAATAAAACCAAGCACTGAAGTTAATAGGCCACACAAGAATAACAATGGATCACAATCAAATTACGAAACTCTGGCTAATATCCTTACTTTGACTCTGCAGTGACCCTGTCCGTGTTCTCATTGATTCATGACATCTGTGAATATAATAAACCTTTACTGTTCCAGTTCCTCTTTATTGTTGATTTTATTAAAGAACAGTGAATGTGACTCTTGCTCTTCAAGGATGGAAAGAAACTTTTTGCACAGCTATCTGTGCTTAAAGAACTGGTTCCTGATGCCCTTACTTCACTACTTGCCTCTGTTTCCAGAAGTTATTCTAATTAGGTCAGCCAATAAGATGCCATTAAATGAAAAAAAGGCTGTTAGACAAGCATTCTAGGAAAATCAATTTTGAATACAAAAAGGATAATCTGTTTTTTAGTTTAAAAATCTCTGCTAATGAGTGCAGTTTGTTCGGTCCTTCCATATAAACAAAGCAGAAACATTAGAAATTCTTCTGTGTATGTCAATTGCAACAGCAACCACAGATCCATAGAAATTACAATCCTTGAAGTATGGTAAATGCATAACTAAAATGATGCATCTAATTCAAAGATTCGATATTTTCTGGCAAATACCATGTCAAAACCAAATCTACTCCAAAAAGTAGGATTCATATAACACTGAATAATACAGGAATTGGGAATAATGATAATGCTTGCAATCATAACAGTTTATATTTTTATGTCAGCATTTTTAACTGGAGATAAGAGCATTCAGAAAAAAACAAAAAAGTCTCTATTGTTAATATATATATTTATTGTGCATCAATATCCATAGATTAGATATAGAAAATGGGTAACATTGCAGAGAACCAGCACATACATACCTTACATTTATCAGTAGATACCAAAGGTGCCAGAAATTCACATAGGATGAAGCAAAAATTAAAATTAAAATTAAAAAAAAAAAAAAAAAAGATTATTGGTGTGGCAGCTAATTTAATTCATTCCTTTTAATGGTTTAATGGATTAATTTCAAAAGACTATGGTTCTTTCTTTGATTTCTAATTGTTTTCACGTGACCACAGCCATCCTCTTCTTAATTGTATCTCATTTAGAAGGCTAGGAGAACTCAGAGGTAAGTCAGCCTCCAGAAGCAAAAAGAAGCTGTTCCCCAACTCAAACATTGCAAGAATGGTGCAGAAAGGAGAAATCAAAGGTGGTAGCATAAGGCAGTTTGTCTTTTTGTTTAGTTTGGTTTGGTTTTCTGCGAAATCAGAGCAGAACATAATCCTGAGCTAGCCTAGGATCTGAGTGTAAAGTTTACTGTCACAGAAGAAGAGTAGTTGGCAGTAGTAGGTGACATTTCCATGAAGACAATAACAGGACATCAAGGACAGCCATACAAGAAAAAAAGTAAAAACAAATATTTCACATAAATTGTTAAGCGGTTCTTTTAAACCCACCTGCTCTATTTTGTGTTAAAATATGCTCTATGGCTGCAATGGCAATGTGTCTGACCATGCTCATGCTTCCGCATGCTGTTGCATATCATTCATAAGAATAGCACACATTGCTGTCAACACTTGAATACTAACTAAAAATCATTATATTCTTTTGCCAATGCATTTCCACTTAGAGTATTAACAGTGGATTTACAGTACAGTAATTTTTGCCTTGAATTTGTTTAGTAATTTCACAAGATTTGCATTTGTCATTAAGAAAAAAAAAAGAGAGATAAAGAGAGAATTATATAAAGATCCTGGAAATTAAAGGAACCCTAGTGTGACCAGGAGTTATAATGAATATAATTTGACTTTTTAAAAATGTGTAATTCACTTGGTGGAGTCTTTTCTGAATTGGAGTTTTTTATTTTGAAACTGAAAGTATACTTTTCAGTCTGACACTGATGAATATCTAAGAGGATGCCAAAAGTTCATTCAGACAACTTTTAGAGAGTGCAAAGCCCCAAATACTTATTTTTTTTGCTGTACTCTGCAGCTGACTAGAAATCTTACAAAAATAGCATAATTGGTATTTTCAATACTTAACTGAGCAAGCAATGTTGCCTTTTGATGCACATTTTACTTAATCTTAGTTTACCATGTTCCATTCAACAGTATCTCAAATAGTTTTAAAAAAAAAGATATTATACTTTCTCTAATACACAGTAGACCAAAATTTAGTTCCTTTTCCAATTACTTGAATCAATCAATATTTGATTGAATACTTGAACAAATCAATATTTAAAAACCCTTAGGATTAAAATTGTTTTTAAAATGTCATAAATAGAACCAGGAGGTAGCCTGGCAGAACCAAGCACCCATCTGTCAGTGTTACTGTTGTAATTTATGGCATCTCCATTTCAATTCAGGTACAACGAACACTCAGTAGACACGACAGAGTAGGAGCCAGAATAGCAATATTCAGGTAAGCTAAAATTAGTCAACAAATTTCAGCCAATATCTACTAAATTAAAGCATGCTATATAACAGAAACTAATTGATTTTAGTAAGATTAATGAAAAGAAACTCCTACTTAGTTTAAAAGAGAGTTCTGTGTGAATTATAGAATGAACAGTTATTACTGGTAAGTCATTATTAGAGCATTAATTATAAGCAGTATTAATTATAAGCAGTATTAATTATAAGCAGTACAGAACAAGAAAAACTAAGTCTTACAAATGCAACAGTCCTAATGTGGAAAAGAATGTACAAGTTAATAATAAGTGAGGTTAGAATTGTCTAGAAAATCATTGTTGTAGTTATGTATCTGTATAAAATCTTTCTGCCACCAAAATTAATATTTTTCCGATTGAAAAGTAAGAATCATTCTTCTTTCATAATGAAAGAGAAAGTGGTGAAAAGATTATCATTAAAAAATATATATTGTTGAGTTAAACAAAGAAGCAATATAGAATTTAAATACGTCTACATATGGTTTTGTCACTGGATTTCCTTACTTCTCATTTTAATAATGATAACAGTATTTTAGTGTTCAGCAAGTTGTTACAGAACGTTCAGCAGGAAAACATATCACATTATTTATATTGCAACAAAGTGATGTTCTATGAATGTTAAACAGTAAAATTTAGGAAGAGTTTATTAATATTAGCAAGTTTATTCGATTAGCAAGTGCATTCGCGCAGTTGTCAGTATAATCAATAGGTCACATTAAAGAAAGAAGGCAATTTGCTTTAGGAAGATGATAGTTAAAACTATAATTGTGACACATATGCAAAGTAAAACAAGAATGGATTAGGCTGATTTTCATCACTCGGTTAAAGTACAGAAGCATTGGTGCGCCAATGTCTTTACCTACCGGCAGAGGCTGGATTTCTGTCAGCACTATCACCTCTACAAAACACTGTCAGCCTGGAGCCCAGGGACATGAACACAGCAGGGCAAACAAGAAAAGACCAGTACAAATATGACCATGAATAATGTATGTCACTGCTTGTGTATACCCAGTTGATTCAAGGGGAGAAAGAAGAAGTGGCTCAGAAGGGTATTTCCTTTACACTGTCTGGAATTTCAGTTAAGGAAGAAGAAATGATACAGCACTTTCAAGGAAAGTAACTTCCTGTCTGTGCCTTAAATGCACTGTTAACTGAAAAATAGATGCTGAAAGAAATCAATACATTGTAGAATGGCTGTTAGTTTTCTTCAATCATTTTGTCATTCTCTCATCAATTTTTCCATTCAAAAGGCCACAAAATCTAAATGCAGAGGAAAAACACTTCCTAACACAATCTCTTACTATCATCTAGAATAAGCTAATTTTCTTTGCTTTATCTTATGACCCCAGGATTATTCTGAACATAGTTCATACTCTCAATATATCTCGCACAGTTCCAATGCAGCTTAACAACATGATTTACTGAGATTTATCTGGGCTCACTATCTTTTCCATAGCTGGATGCAGAGTAGATGTATGAGAGTTGTATTTTGGTGAAACCATTATTTTTCTCAATCAAGTCCAGATTTTATCCTTATACTTTTGTTCCTCAGGAACATCTCACTGAATCAGATACATAAAAGCTTGTCAAAGCAAGGAAAACTTTCTGATTGAACGCTGATGGATTGAGCATTGTACCAAAATTTGTCCTCTGATTTTAGTTGCACTATTTTCTGAGCTGTTCATATGTACCTGATGTCTCCTTTGACAACAGCTGCTATGGTACATAGCTCACTGTCACAGTCAGGGTGGTCTCTATAATGAACAAGATTATCCTTTCCTAAAGACTATGAAATCCCACTACTTGGAGTGCAGATTTCTTGTGTCACTCTCCAGGGATGATCTCTAGCAGAAGTACTTAGGTTGTCACATTAATCCATACTTCACCAGCCCAGCTAAATTTAACCCACATTTTCAACTCCCAGAGCAAGATTTTCATGATAACAACTAATGTTTAATTTTCTCTTCTAAATGCGTGCTTTATTTTATATATTGTCTCTTCGAAAACCATTTGTAGTGCAATTGAGTAGAAATTTATATTTGACAGGGCAACTGAAAAGATCCTGCTGAGCTATCTCCTTAACCCCCTTTTCTACTGCATGAAGAAGGTCTCCATAACCCTTGAATGAGAAGAGCATATCTGTATCAATGAAATACTCAAGTCACCTTAGATTTGCAGATGACATTATCTTATTTTCTGGAAAGCTCAGCACTGAACAGCACAGAAAATGTTGACCTTGGATGAACAGTTGCAGAAAAACAGTTTTAATACAGTTATGAAAGACGAAAACACTACAGCTAAGAAAAATTAGAAAAGTTAGACCAGCTAGGTAGATTAGGCTGATAATGTAAGTATAAAAAAATAGGATTTAATTAAGAGCTGTCAGAAGATTGAACAATAGAAGGAACATTAAGTTCAGTCTCTGCTTAGAACATATTTTTGAGTATCCCTGTATTCCTACCCAGAATTCTTGAAAAATAAAGACCAACACCAACAATGTAGGAAGAAAAAAAGGGAGGAAAAGGAAGATAAGTCTGCCACCATAATGAAAACCAAATAACCTTAAAAGAAGAAAAAGAAAATCTAGATATGACCATTACGTAATTGTCTAGGAAGTAAACAAAACAATGAACGGACAATGCTGGAATATAAGCAGAAGCTTAAACCATATGCAAGCTTTCTAGTGGACAGCTTACTTAGGCGCCAAGTCTAAATCTGGTCCTAGCAGTGCTCCCATAATAAATGTGAAACACTGTTGTCCGAGTTCAACTCACACACAAAGCCAAACGTTCTGCATGTTGATGTATAAGAAATGCTTAGCTATCAAGCAAAACAAATAAATAGAACTTGTTCAACATAAAAACTGTTGGATTCTGAAAACCCTGGTTAGCTCACTGTATATTTGCACTGAACAAAGGGACCTGATGTCACATGTGAAGCTGAATGGAGGAGTACATCATCCAGAAATTCCTTTGCCAGAGTAGGCTGCAGATCACATGAAAGTTTGCCAGTAAAACAAGAAAACGCTCGTAGCAGAGCTTTTGAACCTCTTATGGATCAAAATTAAGCCTGGTTGTTTTGTTGGTAGCATTTCTTCCAAAATGGAAAATTTTGGACCACACAGTGAATAGGTTGGTAAATACTTTCAATCTCTAACTGCTTCATTAAAGCAAATTTCTGTATATACTTCCTCACAGGTAAGGCCATACTGGAAGAAAAATGTCATTGTTTAGAAGACATACACAGAGACTTACTTGATCTAGGTTCTATGTCAGTGTGCAAAAACTGCCATGGATTGGAGGAGAAAGGTGTTTCATGAGTTCCCTCAGTGACATCTGATTTGGCTGCGTGCTGTGTTTCAAATACAGAGGAGTGAGGGATCCCAGAAAAGTTAAGGTTGAAAATAACTCAATAAAACCCACATAAAACTCAGTATAAAACATTTTTCTCTCTCAGTTCCAGAATATAGATCTCTGTATAGTGTCATGGGTGTTCATTTCTAGCAGGATGTAGGCTTCAATAATAATTTAATTTTATAAGAGAGATGAACATAATTAATAGTTTTATATGTGTTCAAAGCTATGTTAAATGGGCCTTCAGGTAAGCTACCTAGTATAAGATATCCCGGCCCATGGTAGAAAGATTGGTCTAGATGATCTTTAAAGGTTCCTTCCAACCCAAATCATTCTTTAATCCTACAATTAGAGCAAGAAGGAGCTGCACAGCAACAGGAAATATAAGTTTATATGTAACCCTTCATAGTGACCATTCACATGATCGAGGGCATAAATTCTAGATTCTGTTTTACAGCCCTATAGTAAAATCAACAAGTATTAGAATAAAGTTTTAAAGGATTGCAAGTTAGGAAAAAAAGTCACCTTCTGAAGTTATGACTTTCTCTATTTATAAGCAAGTTGAAGGCCATCCCTCCATCCTCCTGAGTCTGAACTCAGCAGCTTCAACAGTGCAGGGAAGATGGAAGGTAGGCACAAAAGTAGTAGTCGATAAGAGGTAAGATAAAGAAATAAATGTGCTTAGCAGGTATTAATTCACAAGAATCACTTCTTTCCTTCCATTTTTCTGATCCTCTAGAACCTTTTGTCATTGTGTAGTTTTTGATCTCACAATCAAGTAGTTATATTTAACCCTTATTTCCAGTTTCAAAATTTAACCCTAGTTAAGAGTATTCTTTCTTGCTTTCATCTTAAATTGATTAAAGGGGATTGTGGGGAAGAGAGGAAGGAGAGTGGAGTGACTGTTTTTGTCTAATCACTGCTGCAAGAATGTTTTATCTTTGCTAATACCTTCCTAGGCAATTATCCAGCAATTACCCCCCATTTCTCCCATTTTATCCTACCAAGATGTTTCACTGATTTTAGTCACAACTATCTGTTGGACTTAAGGTCTCAGTGGTAATTGTCAAGAGCATCCTGTATTAGAGCTATGAAACTAATCTTTAAAACTTGTATCACTCTTTGGTTGTGAAACAAAGCAGCCGTATTTTACGCCCTATATATGTTACTGAGAATTGATCATAAAAAGCTTTTAAAAAGATTTGCACACGTATTTGGAGATGTATGTCTTGGAAGAAACAAGATTACAAGCTGGCATGTCTTGGCTTAAGTTAACATCCTTTAATCACCAGACCATGGTGTGGCTCCACTACACTGGGTTCTTCCTGAATGCAGAAAAACAGTTCTGCCATTCATAAGAAAATCCCTCTTTCAACATTTGCCAGTAATTTAAATCACAGTGGACTAGCACTCACAGGCTTTGTGTATTCAGTCCCTGCACTTGGTATAGTTTCCCTACACAGCCTTGAGCAGAATGTTTAATCTTTGCCTTGATTTTCCTTAGAAATTGTGAACAATAATATTTATTTTTCACAACTTGACTATTACTTCTTATTTTGGAAAATTATGGGACAAAGATTTTTTTAGTTCCATTGGGAAAATGGAACCTCCTCTTCACTGAAACATTTACTTGAAGCATATGTAAAAATAACAATAATTAAAAATGTATATATTAATAATTCCTTAATTATCCACAATAGAAAAGAAAAACAAAGTCTTTTTTCCTTCTAAGGAAGACATACAGCTTTGAAAGTATATATAAAATGTCAGTCTTTTATGTAAAAATCAGTTAATTCCTGTAAGTAGTGTGATAGTTCATGGACAAAATTAGATGTACAAATATTTTCTGTAGCAGCCTATTAAGAAATAAATGGTTGCATCACAAGAAAAATCATTGCAGCCTAGATATTTTATTTAGAACTAGTGAAATATGTTTGGTCTAAGTGTAATGTTAACACCCTTGCAGGGTATTTTTTAATCTATAAAGACTTAACTAAACTATACAAAAGTCTGGATTAATTCCTTTTTTTTTGCCTATCCTTTTATTGATAGAACTTGATATTTCTGTCCTTAACTAGAAATGTCTTGCCTGCTCATGTTTATGCAATACAGAATTTTTGGAAGAGAAGAAAAGAGGTACTGTAACATCAGAAGGAAACATCAAAGGACTAGTGGCAACATCTTAAGGCTTTTATCAAAGTAGTGAGGGAATGCATTAAAGCAACAATATATGTAGCTTACAAATGATAGGACTATCAAACTCAACAGCGTGTCTGATGAAGATAGAGGACACAATTTACATGCATTCTTTGTTTTAAAATAAAGATTCAAACAGTGATTTTGCTTTCAAAACTGTGAATGAAACAACAAAAAAATAGACAGGTCTTCAGGTTGTGTCAATCAATGCAGCTACAGTGGAGCTGAAGGCAGCCAAATCCATTTACACCGGATGACATGTTAGAATTTTCTATATTTTAAAGTCAGTGTCTTCAATATATATAAATATATATATAGGACTTTTTATTCCTTTTTCCTTTTTATAACTGTATGAAATTTGGGAAACTGAGCACTGAATCTGGCCTAATAAAGTATAGACCACTCTCACTGTTCAGAACAAGTATCAGACATTTTGTTCAGAACAAAATATCCTTTTGTCAACCCTACTTGCCAAACTTACTTCAAGAATCTATCATTTGTCTTCACTTAGTGAGAAAATACTTGTTGTTACCTATTTATCCCTAAATTTTCCATTTAAAAATTTTATTTGTAGAAGTCACAGAACTAGGACGACATGATAGACTTCAGAACAGAACAAATTATTTTAGTTTCAACTCAACCCCAGCCCCAACCCCTGTGTGGGCCACATCTGCCTGTTCTGTCTTTTGCAGACTGCCATAGGAGAGAACATGGATTACAAATCCATGTTAAAATTTCAAATACAAACCCGCAGAAGACACACTTCCTCTCCCACACTGTGGTTGTAATCAGCTACAATAAATACAGATAAATACAAACAGGCATCACGACTTCTGATCACAGAAATGGCAGAATGCGTTCCTACCACTCTCTGCCATTAACATGCAAAGAAAAATCTCCATGCACTGGGGTATAATAACCATTCATTGGTGTAACTGGGAGACATATAAAGCCAGTTAAGGCAAAGATGGAACTAAAGCCCAGTTCTGTCACATATATATATTTTAAAAGCCCAAGTTATATTGTCACATTGAGATTTAAAAGGCCACCAGTCTCTGGTAGCAGCTAGACAACATATACATGAAAACAATTAATTTCCACAGTAAGATATCTGGCTATTTCTTTCATGAGAAGAGTACGTTTGCAAAATGTTCTCGGTCAAGTTCTTGTGCATTATTCCTGCTGGATCATTATTACAGGAGTTACATTTTCTGGAGCCATTGAACTCCAGTCAAGCAGAACAAGGAAGAGAGAGCTAGTGTTCGGAATCATTATTCTCCTGCTGCAGATCTGCTTTACCTGCAGTGATGTCTGACTCTGCATAGGGCAATATAGGGATGCCAAGCAGCTGATTCCTATTCCTGTGCAACTCTTACAACATGTTTTGTGGATCTGCAGACTGTAGGTTCACAGGCAGCTGCTAATCCTTGTGGAGGAGAAAAGCAGTGGATAAAAATTAGCACAGGGACCTGGAGATAATGAACAGAATCACAAATCTCAGCTGCTGTTTTATTACAAAGTGCTCAATACAGAAGAAAAAAAATGATGCTTATTATTTACTTTGTCGTTTGTACTTCTTTTTTAATATGGGCATTTTCCTTTTCAGAATGGGATGTAACAAAATTAGAGTGAGTCTGAGGCTGGAAGAGACTGGTCCGTGTGTCCAGAGAGCAGAAAACTGTCTCGGGGAAGGAGGCCAAAATTCACAAAGTAATTATTATTCTTGAAAGCAGAGCTCTGTAGCTCATGAGAAACCCAGGACATTTGTTTATATATGGATAATGTCCCCAGGCTGATTAATACTCACTGCAGCAAGCATTAATGTCTTTTTTTCCAATATTTCCTTCCAATACCTCTTCAGTGAGACCAACATAGGATGAATTCTGTACATCTCTTGAAAATGAAAACTCTCATGAAAATCTCTTCAAGCTCTCCACCCATTTACACTACTTCAAAATGCTAGCAGACCAAAGCTGTCTGTTAATTTGATTATCATTTATTAATTATATTATAACAGCACAAAGAAGCAGTGGGAGAGTGTAAGCAAAGAACAAAATAAGGTTCCAGTCCATCATAGAATCATAGAATCACAAGGTTGGAAACGACCTGCAAGATCATCTAGTCCAACTGTCCTCCCATTACCATTGCTACAACAAGCCTCTAAACCATATCTCATAGCTCCTCATCCAGGAGCCTCTTGAACACTGCCAGGGACGGCAACTCCTCCACCTCCCTGGGCAGGCCATTCCAGTGTCTGACCACTCTCTGAAAAAAGTTCCTTATGTCTAACCTAAACCTCCTCTAGCACAACTTGCAGCCATTTCCTTGGGTCCTGTTTGTTGCCTGGAGAAGAGGCCAAACCCCTCCTCATCACAACCTCCCTTCAGGGGGTTGTAGAGTGCAATGAGCTCTCCTCCGAGCCTCCTCCAGACTAAACAATCCCAGCTCCCTCAGCCGCTCCTCATAAGACTTGTGCTCAGACCCCTCACCAGTTTCGTTGCCCTTCTCTGGACATGCTCCAGAGCCTCAGTGTCTTTTTTGTAGTGAAGGGCCCAAAACTGAACACAGTATTTGAGGTGCAGACTCACCACTGCTGAGTACAGAGGGATGATTACTTCCCTGCTCCTGCTGGCCACACTGTTTCTAATGCAGGCCAGGATGCCATTGGCCCTGGGCACACCGTTGGCTCATGTTCAGCCGAGCATCAACCAACACCCCCAGGTCCCTTTCCTTTTCACAATCATCCAGCCACTCATCCCCAAGCCTATAACTCTGCCTGGGGTTACCATGGCCAAAGTGCAGGACCTGGCACTTGGCCATGTTGAATCTCATCCCATTCACCTCAGCCCAGCGATCCAGCTTATCTAGATCCCTCTGAAGGGCCTGCCTAACCTCAGATCCACATTACCTCCCAACTTGGTGTCATATGCAAATTTACTGAGGGTACACTCAATCCCTTTATCTAGGTCATCAATAAAGATATTAAACAAGATGGGCCCTAGTAGTGGTGGGGGACACCACTTGTAACAGGTTGCCAGCTGGACTTAACTCCATTAATCACTACCCGTTGGGCATGGGTATCATCAGTATCACTTCTCTCTACTATCCTGGCAACTTAGCACCTGCAACCCTCTTGACAAATGCAGCTGCACTGCACATTCATTCAGTAGCCATGTTGCTCCTAGGATCCTGTAAAGTACTAGAAATCCCTCATGCTATGTATTTTGAAAACTCAGAACAAAATTTCAGTCTCTGCCCCATGTCACTAGTTGCTCAGGAGGCACAATCCCAATAGTTATAATTACCAGTTTCACCATGTGTTAGAATTCCTTCTCTTTGAACATGACTGGAAATTTTTGAGCTCCTGGAGTGCAACTCTGATTTTGAATTAAACTTTGAAAGTCTTGCTTCTGTAGTACAGGTAAAAATCCAATATATAAAAACCCCTTTGTAAAAACTGAGGAGGTCAGAAGGGCTGAGAAATTTGACAAACACCCATTCTTGTCTATCTATTGGAGAGCTAGATTAGGATCTCACAGATTTGTGAAAGAAGTAACAATAAATACAGCTCTGAACTAACAAGAAAGAGAGCAGGAATGAAAGACTGGCAATCTACATTCAGTGCCGATTGATTGCCTCGTGGTACAGTCCTCTGTGCTTGTGGGACATCATGTTTTAGAAACATTCATGCAGATACCCAGCAGAGAGCATGATACTCTTTTCAGTAGACTTACAGATACACTTGGCAAATGCTAATGAAATAATGTCAACTTTTTATGAATATTCAGAGTGCTTTTTTTAATGAAAAGAAAAAGGCATTAGAATAGCTAGCTATTATGTAGGCTGGCACCAGCTGTTCGATTTTTCTAACAAAAAAAAAAAACCAAACAATTGTGTGTGAATTTTACTACTCATGATAGTGAGACAGAGATAGGAAGGAGGTAGGTAGACACTACAAACATTTGCATTCCATCTCAAGCTCCACCAGAAACACCACAGTTATTCAATTACTGGGGCTTACCTCTACAACCCATACCACATAACGCAGTATTTGCCTACCAGGAGTGAGAGCTTAAGAATGAGTTAATATACATAGACTTTTTCTTCCAAATCATACCAGATTTGTATACCTGCATCATTCAGTGTAGGAATCCAGATAAAAATAGCACTCAGATTCAGACAAAAAAATATTGTTGTCCATTTATAGGTTAGTTTTGATTGAAAATGTTTTGTGAAGTTTTATGTTACCCCAACAAATACATCAGGAGGGATGTTTTCTAAAAAGTATGGTAAACAGAAAGGAACAGTGACTTGTACTTAAGTGTGGATCTTATTCTTCTGGAGAAAGCATAGCAGGTGAACTGTCGTCTATGAATATGGCTGTCTCTGGCAAACTGAACTGCCCTGCAAATGGTGGCTTTTTAGTTGACATAAGTCTGAATTCAGATCCATACAAATATACAAATGCATATCTAAATATTTGGCCCTCTTTCTCATATTTCTCCTCTATAGATTAGCAAACAGAAATAGAATTTTTAGAGTAGAAAAAAAGGCTCCATGTACTTGAGTTTCTTGATTTTTTTTAATTAATGTTATTGGCTTTGACATGTATTTTTTATAACTACAAATGAGAAGGCAAGATCTGCTATGATTACTGATATTTGTAAATTATCTTTCAGCTCAAGAAGAGGGAAAACTCTGCTTTTCTGTGTACTCCGAATTGCAAGATTAGTTCCCTGCTCAATCTCAACACCTTTCCATTAGACAGACTGTGTAAACAAAAGCAGGACAGCTTTACTGATAAATCTGTAAATGCAAGTAGGAGAATGGAAAAAAAAGAAAAAAAATAGCAAAAAGCTTAAGTGAGCATAAGACATACCTAAATAAAACTCACCCAGATACATGAAGTATGCAGAACAACATGCAGTCAACATTTTGGAGTGGGTCAGCCACCATGAAGGACATTATAAATTCAGTGTTCTTACTCAGTGAAAACAAGATGGAAGATTTCATGGGCTTTTTTTACACCTCTAATGAACAGATTTAGTGGATCAGAATGGGAAGGAGATTTTATTTTCTATTGTGTAGCTTCACAGGATGCAAGCATTCTGTTAGTCTCAGTTTTAGTTGTACATAGGGCAGCACACCAGCTGACAGATGGAAATAGCAATCCTGACCTTACTTTTGAAGTAGTGGATCAGTGCACTTCACACAGATGCAGTGGAACAAAATATTCAAACTCATGCCCATAAAGAGGTACATTTCACTTTTTTCTTTAGGACTTTCAGTGTAAATGAACTGATTCTTGTAAGTATGAAAAGTCAGCACCGTGGAAAGGCATACAGGTTACAAAATACAATGGACAATGGCTGCTGCCATGAACTTCTGACTGGGTTTCTAAATATGAGTTTAGAGGGGGAAGCCTGGATAAAAAAAAAAAAAAATCTTATCTCAGGCTTTAAAGGCTATGGCAAAGGAAGCCAGCATTAAATACATCCTTCTGCTGCCCTAGAAATCTGTTCATGCAGCTGAGGAGTCTGTGCTTGGAATGTCTTTGCCAAAATTAAATTAATTAATATTCTAACTCATAGTGACATGATATTGTTTTGGCATAATACTGTTAAATATGAAAATCTGCACAGCTTTTAAAAAATATCCAATATTACCATTCAAATCATTAAAGGAAAAGGGAGTTAAGATCACTCTCCCAATCTCTTGTATCCTGGCTGCTGGATGCAGTTTTGTGTTTTGTAAAGATAAAAATAGTTTTAAAAAAATGTGAGAGTCAGCCGAAAAAGGAACCAGGTGATGATCTTTGCTACACAAAAACAGATGTGACCGATGCAGATGGATAGAGTTCCTTTGCAGGGTACCCTACAGTTACATATGAAACTGACAGAGGGTAATATTTCCAATCACACTGTTACTTTGCTTGAGAACTGCAATAGGTTGGCAGTTTGGTTTTTTTTACATTATTATTATTACAGTACGCTATCTTGGTGTATGTAGGAACAGTTGAAGTATCACTTTCACCACCTCTAATGTTCTTTTGTAAAGTCGATTGTGAATACGAAGAGCAGTGTGTTTGTCATTTGCCATCATCAGAAAAAAGGAGAACTCTGTTCCATGCCCAGGGTGGACCACTCTATTTTACATACTCAAATTTTACATACTCAAAATGTTCTACTTAAATATTTCTCGACATTCACTTATAAATATTCCTCTTTCATACAAAGTCTGCCCATCTGCAATGATGAATTCCAGAGATGTATAATGTTATGTTCAAATAAATTTATGTTAAATAACAAAGTTTATATGATACTTTTAATTTCCTTGTAAGTTCTTCTTGCACCTGCTTGATTAAAAGAAGCAAAAAAAAAGCAGTGATATTTCCACACTTCCAGTAGCTGCTGAATATGTATTTCTTTGAAGCTACCTTATTTAATTTTATTTAATAAAGTTGTTGACATTTTCCAAAAGTGAAACCATGATTCCCCTCATTGTCACACACTCTTGGCACTGCTCTCTAACATACAAATGTAACAATTTCTGCTCAGTTAAAATTTAAAATAAAATTTAATTGAGGTGTTATGTATCCTGTAATACCGATGTGGAGAAAAATGATGAAGCCAGTAAAACTAATATTAAAGAAAATCATTAAAATGAAAGTCTTGAGAACAAAATAAAAAATATTTGTATTTGCATAAAAATATTAAATGTTCAAATAAAAAGAAAATGAATTATTTCAATTATTTTCTGACATAAATAATTTTTGTAATTTCCACAATTGAATTTACAATAATTAAGTTTTATCACTATGTATGAGGTTACATTATTAAATGTAGCAGTACCTTCACAGTTTGGTTCTAACCCCCTTGAAATGCTTTTTATCATTTAAATATGATTTGGTGGAGGCTGAGGCTCTCCTGCACACTACTACAGACTATTTGATCTTTAACTTAACCCTTTGAGCATTTTGCAGTGTGAATACTAGTTGTGTGCATCAAAGAAAAGGAGAATTTGATAAGTTCAGCTTGGTTAGGAAGTAGGAGTATATCAAGTTGGTATCACATTAGTATACCATTTATAAACTAAAATTCCTGTTGGTGTCTATTACTGGTTGGACATCTTTTTACAAGAACTTTTCTATGAAGCACAAGAAGGTTTACAGTAAACAGTAAACATCTAAAGGTACTGAAGTAACACAGTGCCTTTACTCCTGGGAGACACGGGCACTGTTAGAATGACTTATTGCTCAGAGGAGACAACTGGTATTTATCCTCTGGCTTTTCTCACAGATTCACTTAAGAAAGAGCAATTTTAAATCTTAAGCTTTTTGAGATAGTAAACACCTCATTAGCACACCAAGCAACTCCTACCTCCATTCAAACAGGTACCAAAAACAACTCCCACTTGTTTTTGCACACTTGTAGCAAAGTCACTCCCAGCTGCCAATAGTTTCACAGATAGACCAGGAAACCTCATCTTTATATGGTACCAGCTTCATGATTACTCATTCCCCCCCAAATTATTACCACTGGTAGATAAGTACTTAGATACTGGAAGTGGGGATTTTGTTCTTTCTTGAAGTTCTGTAAGATCTACAAAAAAAACAACTTGAAAATTTTCTGTGCTGCAGTTGGAAGGTTTTGTTTCACCATCAGTTAATATAGTACAGCCAATGAGCTAAAGATGTTATCAATTATATGATTCTGGAGTTACCTTTAAAAAGTAATTACAGAGTAAGGTAAATGACTATCCTTTTCTTATCCTGGTGCCCTTGGCTGTGATTGTGCCTTCGTTACATCCTGAGACACTGTAACTGAGTATTTCAATCCCTTTAATTAAAGTTTATGTGGTATCATAATTTATACAACAAAAATTTCATCTGTTTTCCCTGAAGTACTGCAAAAAGAAAAAAAAAGTCTAACATTAGCTATAAGCCAAATAAAAGCTACTCTTAGTTTGAGTTGATGCTAGACTCAAAGGGAAAATAGACTGAGTCACGTCTAGATATTTTTTTAACAGATGTCAAGCCCAGATACTGAAGGATGAAAAAAAAAATCAATTTTTTCATTAAAAAAGATATTTTAGAACAGCAAGGCAAAATTTATCTGGTGCCCAGGTTAAATTTTAAGTGAGCATCTAGAATGCTGATGTTTGCTACACTTTATCAACATATTTCATTTCATTCTGTGAATAGTTCCTAACTATCATTTTTGGAGCCTGCCATCCCATTCCTTTTTCTGTGGTGTGGTGAATTGCTAAAGTTTGGAATTATTTTTATTTTGTTTCTTTTTTCTCTCTTTTTAAAATTTTTTTACAGCCTTCAACATTGAAGTTTGAAGACTGTCAGTAGAAACATCAGGCATCTTGTATTTACAAGGCTGAAAAGTGGCTGCAAAACAGACTGAACTTTTTTTGAGTCTGATTACCTTGCAAAACTTTCAGCACTTCCTCTTCCAGATTACAGTGTGAAATGTGAGACATCTCTTCTTCTTTCTCCTCATCCCCACCCACAAGCTTTCAGCTATTGCTTAAAAGTCTGACTGAATCAGGAAGTTTGGAGGAGTATGCCAAAATAAATAATATAATATTGAAAGGGATCCAACACATATGATGAAGAAATGTATCTAAGGGCAGTGAGGATGTATCCCCATGCAGTGAGTGAGGTGCTGAATCACTTTGGGTGATTCCTGCTGTCTCTCTGGGGCATCCTTCTGCAGCTGTTTTGCCTGAGCATTCTGGAGATATCACAGAATCTTCCAGGCAATGCAATGCTTATTTCTTGCCATGTGTTTGTACCTGATTAAATTCATCTTTCCAAAGCTAACACTTTTAAAGTTAGACAAAGAATCATAGAATGGTTTGTGTTTGACCTTTAAGATCATCTAGTTCCAGTCCCCCAGCTATAGGCAGAGACCACTAGACCAGGTTGCTCAAGGCCCCATCCAGCTTGGCCTTGAAGGCTTCCAGGGTGGGATATCCACAACCCCTCTGGGAAACCTCTTTCAGTGTCTCACCACCCTCACAGAATTTCTTCCTACTACCTAATCTAAATCTATCCTCTTCCAGTTTAAAGCCATTTCCCTTCATTCTGTCACTACATGCTCTTATAAAATGTCCCTCTCCAGCTTTCCTGTAAGCCCCCTTCAGGCACTAGAAGGCTGCTATAAGGTTCCCCTGGGGCTTTTTCTTCTCCAGGCTGAAGTGCCCCAACTTTCTCAGCCTGTCCCTGTAGGAGAGATGCTCCAGCCCTCTGATCATCTCCACTTTAGGTCATCCTAATCTGCAGGAGCTGATTTGTTTGAACTGCCACAGGCATCTATCTATGGATGGCACACAGGTCTCCTAAGTTCTCTCCTCTGCTCCATTTGTTATAAAAGAAACCTGAAATTAGAAACTCAGGCTAAGACATCTAGCATGGCCTTTCTAATATAGCCAGTTTGGCCATTTCAACAATGTTGAAATGTTTTGTTTGAATTTGCCTTAGTTGAATGGATATACTCTTCAAGTTCAAAGTCACAGTTCATTAAACACCCAAAAAGGGGGAAATGATTTTGTGCTGCAATATCTTGCTTCATTCCCTGGAGCCCTTGCAATGCATCCACCCATGCAGGAGGTGAAGAGAGAGGTTCCAACTGTGTGCAAGGGACAGCTGGATTAATCAGCCTCTGAAAAAGGCAGACTTTGGAACATCTTATGAAAACAAGAGAAATAACAAGTATTTTCTACAACATGTATAGCTTAAGCCTTGAGGGGTGGCTTCTGTTTGGCCTGCACCTGACTTGCTTCTGAAGGAGCATCAAACTAGCAGGTTTTGTACAGTCCTATGTAGTCTATGCCAAGATAAAATGTTAATAGATCCCAGTGGATCGACAGGACTGTTTTGTGCATGGCTGTGCCTGATTTCACAAGTGCTCTTTTACTGAACCATGGTATAATTATTGCTTGCAAGACAGAATTTTTTTGGTTCCCAGCCTAGCACTGACAACTGCCTACAGCCATGTGCTGCTTCCCTACCTTCACAACGCAGCAAAATCTGTCCCTTTGGAACAAGGCCAGTCACAGGCAGGTGTGACCACAGCATTGCCGAGCCCAGATTATTTACCATCCAGATGGGTAATACATTCATAAAGTCCCAGGAAGCTGCCAGAAGTAACAGAATGATCATAGAACATAATCCTGGATCTCTGCCTACATGCTGACCATTTCTTTATATTGCTTCAAGGCAGCTCTGCACCACTCCAGAGACACAACACTCTTATGCCTTTGTGCAAAAGGACCCTTGCAAAGGCATTCTCTTTCTCCTTCAGCTCGGGGTTAACAACTGTTAGGGAAAATTTACAGTCTTGTGCCCTTTTTTTTTTTTTTTAATTTACCTTGATTTAAATTTGAACAACTAAATTAGCATTCAATCTTGCCAGTTGCCACAGAAGTACCAGAATACCTCAGTGTATAGCTCCAAAAGAACAGATATGGACTTTGATGCCAAATTATGTGTTTTTGAGATATTCTTGTAAGAACCACAGAAACAACTCAAGAATGCCCTATGGTCTTAAATCACTTCCAGGCTTTGAAAATTCTTCTCTACCTTAGGCATCTGAATTTAAAGGATTTGTCCATGACCATGGAGGCAAAAAGAATAAGTATGATTAAATTCTTCAGATACCAAGTGGTAATTATAGGTTTATGGGGGGGAAGGGGCGTTACTGTTTTTTTCTGTAGATCAGTGAGTTTTATATTCCTTTCCCTTAGGGAAAAATTGCCTATATTTAGCAGAGTGCTTAGCTGAAAATGAATTTAGCTGTCTATACATCCATACACATGAACTTAACATTTGTATACACAAATGTTAAAGTCCCTATAGTTCTATAATTATTTCATAATTTAACATACAAGAGATGTGAGGAATGAGTAACAAACTCCCTAAAGGCAAACTATGGTATGGTGCAAGTTTCATTTGAATCTCACTCCAAGTTTGTCAGCAAAACTTCTAATGAACTCAACAGAAGCTTTGTATGAGGAAGCAGTAAAGACCATGTACTGTTTTATGCACTACAACAAATTTAATTTTAGAAAATGGGGAAATCTAATGTTCATGTCTCCTCAGAAAGCAATATATTAAGTTAATGGTCTAATTTAAACCCAGTTAGCTATGGGGCAATGCTACTGCTACAGAATACAATTGTTTAATTGTAACATGGCCTAAATCCAAATGGCACTGAAAAATATCACATTAACCAACTAGTTCCTGTCAAAAAAAAAAAAAAAAAAAAATCAAAACAAACAAACAAACAAACAAAAAACACTACAAGTTCAATTGCAGTTAAAATATCAATTTCAATTGTGTTGAAATTGATATTAATGACTGCACGGTTAAGCTCTGCTGTGCTTTTGCTGCTCTCTGAGCCCAAATGTTGGGCTAGGTGCCCAGGATCTCTCCCCAGCCTACCACCACCCCTGCAGTGACACCATTTGCTCCTGTGGTTTCTGAGTGCAGCCCATAACCTGCCAGTTAGTCCTTCCTTCTGAGAAGCAACGGGTGAGAAGGAAAGTAATCTCCAGAGCCCCTTACTCACCCCAGTTCCTTACCCAGGCTGTGGGTGATAGAGGTGGCTGGGTTGGAGAATGTCAGTGAGACAGAGAGGAGAAGCTACCCCATGTTTTACAGATCCTGCTTTCTTCTGTGAGAAGGGTGGGGACAAGGTTTGCTTCTTAAGGAACCTCAAATTCAGTTCTATATTTGACTTTCTGTAACTGCTAAAGACAATTACAGTGAGCAATAGTTGTGTAACAGAAGCTTCGTCTTACAAAGCACTTAGTTTGGAAGCAAGCTGGAAATTTTAGTTATTACTTTAACAGATTTAAAATTCTCAGAAATAGATTTGAAAAGCAGCCCCAAAAGCTATAGCATAATAATATTCCATGTACCGAGACAAAATTAATATAAGATGAGATGACTCTTTCATCACAGCAGGTAGGCTCAAGAAAAAATTCCTGAATATGGATCAAGGTTTTTGGTATTTAAAAAGGGCAACTCAGGTGTATGTGGTGTTGAAGACATGTTTATCTTGAATTGAGATTAAAAAGTTGTGTAATCAGGGTAGGCTATTTTAATGCAATGATTTCCTCCAAAGTATGAATATCTTGAAGTCTCTTTTTTTTTTTTTTTAAAGTGGTGCCTATATGCTAAAGCCTTGAGGGAATCAATTTTGTCTCTTTTTAAACCTAGTTTTTTATAACTGCTCTAACTGCTATGGGAGCAACTGTAGCTTTACATCTGCGTTGCATTTGGGAAGGAACCATTTTATCTCACTGTGCATTATTCCCTGTGTAACATGAGTAAATGAATCAATTAAGCCTTTGTGAGAGATGGGATACACAAGAAATGATGCAAGATCTACAACTAACATTATTTTCCTGCTTTATTTAAAGATGATAAAATACTGCAAAAGATATGATAAAATGCTTTGAATGTCAAGTTTATGGTGTATTGAATAACAACAAAAGAAAGAAGGATTGATTTCTAACAGCAGCTCTCAAATTTTATAATATTAATGAAAGAAGTTAATAGTGCATCTGAACTTGTCAAGAAGGAGATCCAACATTGCAAGAAGTTTTACAGAGACAAAAACATCAGAGTGAGATAAAACACTTGGACAGTGTCCACATCAGACATTGAACACTGAGGTGTTTTCTATTAAAGATGCTGTTGCTATTCTCACAACATGCAAGACTGAACAAAAGTCGTAGGACCTCTACTCACCTTCTCTCAAACTCTGGTCTAACCTGGGACAGCCCAGATCCCCAGTGGACACTTGAAAAGATGTGATGAATTCAAAATTCTAAAAAATAGTCAACTATCACCTATTTTTTTTTTCATAAGAGTACGTTTCTGGATCCCAAAAACATCATAGAGAGGCTCATAGTAGCCAAGGAGACAGAGATGGAAGGCCTGGCATTAAGGATAGAGAATATAAATGAAGGAGTCTGTTCTTGGTTGACCAATGAATCTTTGTTATCAGATATTATATCTGACACAATCTCTTTATTCCTGTGTTGTTTTTTGTTTTCACATCACAAAATTCCATGATAAGTGCCTGATCAGGACTCTATTTGACATTTTTGTGCCAATCAGCATCCTGCCACCATCTTCCTTGAATTACAGAGCTAATTCCTTATTCTTTTGATTAAAGAATGCACTTTGTTGAAAAGTAAAATCACTTTTGAAAAGAGGCAGTCTCCTTCTCCTCCCTAGGCTACGAACGTTTCCTTTTTTCACTCTTACAGTTAAATTAAAATGACATTATTATGATATTTGCCTGCTACATAAACCTTTCATTGAAGATTCTCGTAAGTCTTTTACCAGACTTTATCCTGGTAAATATTATTATCTCTGAGAGATTTGGAGGTATGTTAGTATATGACTTCATCAAGGAATAAAACCCGGAAACATAGACTACACCTTCTGAGTGTAATTACTGATAGTTTATATCTGTTTATCCCTGATCCACTCCAGAACTTGTACCAAAGAATTTGAAAAAGCTATGTTTTTTTTCCTTCTGTTTAGACCATGCTTTATTCATATTTCCACATAAATATCAGCCAAATCAAGATCCTACTTTAGAAAATATCCTTTTTTTTTTTCTTTTTTAGTTAAAAACACCTAAGTATGTATGTGCTGAAATGCCTTTTTTTTTTTTTTTTCTTTTTTTTCTTTTTTTCCCAGGGAAAGGTGACTTGCACAGATGTCCATGAGTGTGGGCTAGCATGGATTCAGGCCCTAGTTCCTTCCCATGAGAATACTTGGCATAGAGATCGCTTTTCCAGGGAGGTAAGCCTTTGAATTAGAAACAGATTTTCACCAGCCAGGACTCCGCTGCCTTTTGCAGTCTTCATGAGTTTCTACTAAAAAGCAAGACAATGGATTATGTTCTAAGTCTAATCTGCTAAACCTCCTTAAATCTCTAGAGCTGTTCCTGTTCCCACTGAGAGACAGGAACTGAGCATGTTTGAGAGACAGGGCTATCTCAGCTCCTCTTCCTGTGCCTTTCCCTTATATGGGTAGTTCAGCTACCAAATCTAATCCATTTTCAGTATATAAGAGCAATTCTGTTCAACAGTGGTAGAAGGAGACCTCTCTGTGTTCCTGGAATGCTTTCTGTGGGATAACCAGGATCCAAGCCATTGCCCTGCCATAGTCAGCTTGCTGCTGTTTTTCTGAGGAGGGAGCAGTGGAAGTAAAGGCCAGGGTCACAGCTACTTGCAGGAGGGGGGGAGACAGGGGAAGTAAGGAGAAGTGTATTGTCACTTCCAGAAGAGAGAAGAAAAGTGAGGGCCCACTGGAAAGGATGACCTCAGGAAGGTCTGCATCCCAGATTCCAGACTGGGATCCAAGCTTGCATGCAGGTGCTAAAATCAGAACTCCTACACTAAATTAAGACAGATTTTCTTTCCTATTCATGTAAGAGGGAGATGTTTAGTTAAGCTTCACATAATAAGTGCACTGTGATACCCAAAGTGAGAATAACACTTTTACCTGTGAGAGCAGCTGCTCTTTTATGGAGGTTGATAGGTGAGAAAATGGAAAAGTTTTACATTTCATTTAAAATTGAGCCACATAGCTTTCTAAATCAATATCGGTGCCCTCAAATCTCAGACCAAAAAATACCTGTCAAAAGAATAGAATGACTGTTCTCATCGTTCCAGCCATCAAAGTTATTTTGATCAAGTCTGTGTGTATTTTTAATAACGATTTTCCTCCTCTCCCAAAGTCTTGTTATTCACTTGAAGGTAAAATTATACAAAAGAGAAGAAACTTTATGAAAAAACGTAAGAACCTCTGGGATAAGATCAACCAGTATTTTGCCAGCACAGGATCTTGAGTTATATGTGTGACAGAAAGCACTGCGAATATTGCTTTTCATAACAGAAACATGTTTTTCAAAATATGTATCTTAATAACATGCAGTAGTGACAAGACTAAAATAAATACCCATTTATAAAGTGTTTGCCATTTTAACATTTTTTGTGAAGATATATTTTTATTACATCCTTGTCTGCATGCAAAAAGATAAACAGAAAGTCTCCATAAGAG